>JAQSVV010000501.1:0-125481 GCA_036375495.1 Agrotis segetum | reverse complement strand
ATTTTTAGAGCCAAAAAGATCGATTTAATAGACGAAAAAAAAAGGTCGACATAAAAATGTAGAACCGGAAGTCGCCACTGTCTTCGCGCTACCAGCACTTCGAATGATTTTACTTTATTTTTATTCACTTTTTACGTTAGTTTTATGGCACAATAATAAACCTAACAAACCTGCGGGCTTTGTTTACATCAAATATCAAAGATTTTAAAACGCTGTCAGAAATAAAATTTTTAGTTCCGTTTCAACCCGTTCTGGACAAGCTGTAAATGTATGTAGTATTGAATCGATTCAGTAAATTGGTATCATTCGACTAGTTTGTGAGATTGTTGCTAGTAAATAAAAATAATATATAGGGCAAAGGCTGGCAATGACAAATTTGGGAAAATTCCGTTTCCGGTTGGCGGCCATTATCGAGTTGTTCGTTCGCCGGGTCTGAGAAAGGTCGCTAGTGAATGAAAAAAATTAAGAATTCCAAATTCTCTCTAATCGAGAGGTCAGTATTAGTTTGTGAGCATTTGTACTAGATTATTGCTAATTTAAACTTATTTTGTTTTTATGCGTGATTGTCATCATCTTGTTCCAGATACCTACCCAAGCGATCAACACCTCATAAGACCACAGCAAAGACCCACAACGCTTCAGGATGCAGTACAACGGATTCCACAACCAGCATCCGATGTAAGTATCTGATGTAATTATCAAAGATTCACCATTTCTAAGGCCTTTCATAGAATATCGATCGTGTACTTCACGGGGCGGCCATTTTGTGAAGTGCATACATTCTGCTCAGCTGATGTTGAACGCAGCCCATGAAAAATCAATAGTTCCGTTTTCTAGAAATATCTCTTTCTCTCTAAAGATTTTGACTTTTTATAAGGATGTTACGTTTTGGATACGTTGAATCTTCATAATTTAGTGCAACACTACCCACTTCTAATGTATGTTGATCAGACTTTAGTACATGTCTCGTTCACGAGGCGTTGTTGGAGACCATTTTCACTTAGATCCGTAACCAACTTATTATTAAAATTTTAACAGATTTGATGTGTATACAACTCCTTTGTGACCGATCCGGATTTTCAATCTAGTGCATTCTCAAATTAGTGAGCTGTTGATTATTTTTTTCTCATGGCTTTTAACACCTCGGACTACAAAGGCCTAACCCTACCATTACTTAGTTTTGTCTCATACAAACAAAACATAAATACAAACTAATTGAAATACACGCAAATCGTAAAACGATGATCAAGCTCATTTATAAATTACAAAAAATTGTTTGTGTTTTCTTTAGCAAATGCATAATAGTTTGGAAATTGGGAATGTGAATTAAGCTTGTAGTTATCCAATCTGCTTATTCAATTGTGGCAACAGATGCATTTTTTGCATTCAAGCCATCTTTTTATTGTTGAATTAAGACTTAGAAATGTATACTTTCACTCTTGTTAGTGTATGAGTGGGGCGGGATGGTATCAGTCAGCTTTAAGAATATTAGCCTTGATCCATTTTGAAAAAGTGGTCACTGTGGTAACAGCTGATACAGTGGGAGAAATACATGATATTTTTTATATGAGCTATAAATTGACATAAGCATAATTTGATTATAACAAGTTGTCTCATCGGGATCTTAATAATTATGTTTAACAAAAGGAGTTTTTGTTGTCAGCAGTAATCTGTCTCAAACAATTTTTATGAAATAATATTATTGATAGTATTAGCCTACAGGTTACCCTGTGGTGAGCAAGGAGAGGTTGAGAGTTATCCTGATGCAGCAATCATGCGGTCACGCAATCACCTCTTCAATTATTATCTACAAAACATTTTTCTTTTTTTTCATATTCAAAGTAATACAGTCTAGATAATTATAGTATTATAGTACTGACCTTGACTGTATTACTAATAAGTATTTTAACTGAGACAGATCTACATGAAAGGTAAGGTGTTATACAATTTCTCTTTTCTTTGGATGGAAGGTACATATTATTTCAAGTAAAAATAAACATTTACTGACAATACAGTTTAATATTATAAGATTTGATGGTTAATTTCTGGACTTCCTTATGCTTATTATTATTTTTATATCTAAAATTAATCAAAATATAGTAGAGCCTCTTCAATATGGGATTATGTAGACAGCCTCTACAATTGTTTAGATTGCTGTAACAAAGCTTGTCACAACATTGGCTCTGACCTGAATTGAAAAAATTGAACACAGGTAAGTTTTTCAGATGAGATTATGAAAAAAAAAATAGTTGTAAGTATAATATTCTCGTAGCTGACAAACATAAACTGGCAGACCTGGAACAACCTTTGTAGGCTTTGTGACAATTGGAACCCACAAAGCCAAATAAATAACTGACCTGACCCAGGTTAAGTATGGGATACAAAACTCCTTTTTTATGGTACCTAGTCTATGCTGTCATTGTAAAGGAGCAGCGACACGTAAGTAGTAGAGGCCGCACCTCGGCTGAATTCCTTTTGTCGCGGCGCTAGTGTATGTCATTACATCGAATTTCATTAACAAATGTAGGACTAGAATCATGAATTTTCTACAGGACTTCAGCCGTTGTGGCATGGACTCCCATTGACATAATGTTGTTTAAAAATAGTCATCAGATTAGGATTTGAATTGATAATATTACGGCAGAGCTCTACTGTATTGTCTTTTTGTTAGTAACATGTTTGTGTACCACGAAATTCATGTCGAAATTGTGAACATCTAATAAAAAATTATGAATGCCTTACCTTGACTGACATTTATTTTCCTTACATTATGTAAGTACATAAAAGCTATTTAAAATATGTTTTAAAGGTTTATCAAGAGTTATGAATGTACTTAGAATTATTTCTTCCCACTTACTGGCTTACATTAGTGATCACTTTGAAAGTTATTATCTTTAGTTAATTATAACATATGTATTTAACCACTTTAAGTTTCAGGCCTCGACCAGACCGGAATGAACAATTCGGTAAAATACCATTTTTTAATGGAATGGATTTTGGTGGACCTAAAAATTTTGGACCTAGAAACATGGGAAACAAACCCAATTTTCGCCCCAGAAATGACTTCAATGGAATGAGGAATGATTTCAAAAATGAAAATGCTGGAAATCAAGGTGATTTTGGTGGACCAAAAGATTTCAACAAAATGAAAAACAACTACAACCAACCCATGAAGAAAGATTATGAAACCGATAAAATGGCAGGTGGAAATATGCAGTTTTATGGAGCTAATGGAAAACCTGAGTTTGGAGGTCCAAAACAAGGCTGTCCCAAAAATAATTTTGGCCCCAAAAATTTCAATCAAAATGGACCCCAAAATTATGGGCCCAAAAAAGTTTTCAATCCCAACAATATGCAACAAGCTGTTTTTGACGCCAAACAAAGAGGAAAGAAGACTAAACATCCTGGAGATAGTTTGGTTAAGCCCATGTGGGATTTATCACAGCTTGAGCCAATCCAAAAAGATTTCTATAAACCACATGCCAATGTAGAAGGTCGTTCTGATGAAGATGTTCAGAAGTTCAGAGTCTCCAAGGAAATTACAGTCAGTGGCAATAATATTCCACGCCCTAATCAGATTTTTGATGAAGGCAATTTCCCTGATCACATAATGACCACCATCAAGGAACAGGGTTGGGCTGAGCCTACTGGCATCCAAGCTCAGGGTTGGCCTATTGCATTGTCTGGCCGCGATATGGTAGGCATTGCATCAACTGGATCTGGTAAAACTCTTGCATACATGTTACCTGCTGCTGTTCACATTGTAAATCAACAGCGCATCCAGCGTGGCGATGGCCCTATTGCCCTTATTCTTGCACCTACTAGGGAATTGGCACAGCAAATTCAATCTGTTGCTCAGAGCTACAGTGCACGTGGCTGTATTAGAAACACTTGCCTGTTTGGGGGCTCACCAAAAGGACCTCAAGCTAGAGATCTGGAGAGGGGAGTTGAGATAGTGATTGCTACCCCTGGGCGATTGATTGATTTCCTGGAACGTGGCACAACTAACTTGCGCCGTTGCACTTATTTAGTTCTGGATGAAGCTGACAGAATGTTAGATATGGGCTTTGAACCCCAAATCCGTAAGATCATTGAACAGATTCGCCCAGATCGCCAAGTATTGATGTGGTCTGCCACATGGCCCAAGGAAATTCAAGCTCTTGCTGAAGATTTCTTAAATGATTATGTCAAAGTTAACATTGGTTCATTGAATCTATCTGCCAATAATAACATAAAACAAATAATTGAAGTTTGTGAAGAGCATGAAAAAGAGATCAAGTTGACTAACTTGCTAAAAGAGATTTCTCAAGAGAGGGATAATAAAGTAATTGTTTTTGTGGAAACTAAGAAAAAGGTATGCTTTAATTACCATTATCACTCACCTTCATATTCAAATCATAAGAGTGTGAGCTCAGTAGACAATATAATTCCAGGTGGACGACATTGCTCGTGCTGTACGTCGCAAGGGTCACAATGCTCTTGCTATACATGGAGACAAGTCTCAAATTGAGCGCGATGCTGTTTTGACAGAATTTAGAAACGGCGCGACCAGTATCCTCATTGCCACAGATGTTGCAGCGCGTGGCCTTGACGTCGAGGACGTCAAGTTTGTGATCAACTTTGATTACCCAAATTCTTCTGAGGATTACATTCATAGAATTGGTTAGTTTCTTTTTAATATTTGAATTTGAGATGTTACAAGTTCATTGAATTATTATTGAAACTTCACTTTACTCATTAACATGATTTTATCTGTTTGACTTTTTAACTTTATCTCAAATAAAATAAATGTCTATTTAAACCAGATTGACAATCAGCGATTGAAAATAACAAACCTATCCTGTAAAGCGACCCTTAGCCCATTTCATTGTAATGACAAAGTAACATTTTGTTGATAGCTAATACTTGCTTAATTATTTAGGTCGTACTGGACGTTGCCAACAGTCAGGAACAGCTTACACTTACTTCACTTCCGGAGATGCGCGCCAAGCTCGGGGCTTACTTGCTGTGCTTCGCGAAACTGGCCAGAATCCGCCAGCCAAGTTAAATGATATGGCTCGTAGTAACAACAATAACTCTGGTAAGTTTGGGTAACATTCACACAAATGAAAAGTACACATAAAGCTAAACATATATTTCACAAAATCTGTATTTACTTGCAGGTCGCAACCGCTGGCAACAGCGCAAAGAAAATAACAGTGGAGCAAGTTCACCACGGCAGCAACAAAATAACCAGTGGAACAATAAGATGGCTAACTCAAACCCTGAAGAAAACCAAAACTCGTATCAAAACCGTGGTGGAAACCCACAACAAGCTCCTCGATTCTCAAACCAAAACCAAGGAAACCAGGGTTATAGACAGAACAGTTATCAAAAGCAAGTTCCATTCCCTAGCCCCAATGTATTTGAATCCATGGGCAACTACCAGGGGGGCTATAATAATGGATATCAAAATGGATACAATGGACAAAATGGATATGCCCAACGCCCTTACAACAGTTTGTATTTAAAATATAATTTTAATTTAAATGCATTCCTATGAGAATTTACCTAAACTTATAAGTATTTTATTTATTTAGATATGCGCAATGGCGGTCAACAGTATCGCAATAACAACACTGGTAACAAGACCAATGGCACAGGCTCATCATATGGATCTCCACCGCCACACTTTGCCACACCACAGCATTACCCCCAAATGCACCCTCATCACCAGGAGATGCTAGGTTTGTAATAATTCCGGATTTATTAAGTTTATAATTTTCAAGCTCATCGTGCATTCTTGACTTTGTTTGATTACTACCATCTCTTTAATCTAATTTTCATTTTTCACAGGCGGTAAGTTCTACGGCGGTGGTGTTGGTGGGGGTGGTCCTTGCGGCTACCAAGCTGCAGTGGGTGTAAGCGGGCCTTATGCGCACTTGCCGCCTGGCCCCCTGCTATATGCGGCTCCTGTGCAGCAGTAATAAGATATTGACGACACACCGCCTCTAAGCACTACCTAAAAAGAACCAGTTTAATGTCGTACGCCAATTAGTAGGCGATTTCATTATCGACTAAATAGTATATTGATGTTCAGCATAGATTCCCTTTAAGCTCTCTCATCCGTGTTTTGGTACTTGAGCTATATCAGATAATCCTTATGTCTAAGCGGGGTGTTGATTCTTTCGATGTTAATAATATTTTATTAATTTCATCTTATTTTTGTTAGATCTGATTGAAGGCTTACAAAATTAATTTTACTTACAAAATGTGTGGACAATATATCCTTACCATAATGACTAATGTTAAAAATTGCATTGTCAACTAGATTACGATTACCTTTTAGAACATAAATACTTTGTCTATACCATGATGAAACTTTTGTGAATTCTCTTTCAGATCCATTTGAATTAAAGTTAATAATGTGTGTTAGGTTTATAAGATTATTCTCTGTTGGTCGCGTTAGTTATATGAAACATGGAAACCAGTTAACATATTTGAGCAATTGTGATATGCTACAAATGTAAAACTGTATTTTGAAAATACCACACTTAAATTTATAAACAGCACTGATGCCACGAACAGAGAATTAAATTTTTCCAAAATATGATTGTGTAGTGGAACCTTATTATGAAGAGAAAAAATTGTCAGTTCCACTTTAGATTTTAATCATTTAGAGTAGTTGGTGTGGGTACCCACTCGTGTAATCCCGGGTGCCTTTCGTTTTCTTTAAAGTGTCTATGTCTGTATGATGTACGAAATGCACGAAACATATAGAAGATTATTAAAAATTTAGGGGGAAGTTTTTAATATGACAGAAATTTATCTGAAATATTTTGTATAAATTATTTTTACTATTAATCCAGTGGATAATGGGACAATTTAGTATTAGAAATTTAAAATACTTAAAAAACGCGTTATGAAAATGCTTTTGATATACTTCATAGCAACCATCTGTATTGCCAGATAAAATTGTGAATATTTTTCTTATGTAAAGTGATGTCAATGACATTTCAGTCACTGATTTCAACATTATTTTTTTATTAAAGATTAGGGACTAATTAGTCAGCGTCAATTCGATCTAAGACAAAGTGTGTGTATATAACATGCATTTAACTTAGAATGATAAATAATCAACCACAATGTTTACTTTAGTGATTCGTTCTTATTTTTGATTATTTTTATGTCATCATTTCAGATAAGTCGTCTAGTTACTTACTGGACGTAAACGGGTTCTAAAGGCTATTAATAAGAAAGTCAATAGGTACAAATTATACTGAAACTTATTATAACGTATTCAGATGCCCGTTACTGTCCAAAGATTTGGAAAAATCTGTGATATTTCATTACTATATAACCTGTCGTTGCGTTGGTCAATTGTAATGCATAAGAACACTTTCCTAAGTCTGGAATGTGTTTCCTAGACAAAAGTATATTTTTTGACTATTTGAACGAATTTCATGAGAATGTTTGTGACAACAAAGCTTGCAAGTCGTTCACAAATATATAATAATTATAATAGGTGTAAGATTTAATAATTTATTGTTATTCAATTTAGTTTTCCGTTAACCGTTAGGTGACGAAAATGAACCAGTTCAATGGGACGTAACAGTTATTATCTATAGTAAGAACCCCGTTATAAGATACGATGTAATAGCAACGGGTCTAATAAACGGATAAAGGGGGTGAACAACGTGTTTGTGAGTTTCGCATTCGTGACGAGTTTAAATGCGGGCTTGCTTTGTTATTTGTGTACAGTATAAGAGAAGACTGCCATGAAAGAATGTATATGTGCGTAATTTCGTCTCAAAGATGAATATCTTAATGCTAGCTGGCCAGGGAAGTCGTCGTTAGGTTTTTTTTTTTTACTATTTATTAAGTAGGTCTCTGGTGGCGTTAGGATGGCCATGCTAGTTATGCGTGCGTAATCGCAGGTAGCTCCTGTATTATTATGTACAAAGTACTGCACCCACCTCTACTAAACAACTGTGATAATAACACTAAGTAGCGTAGCAGGCGATTTATAGAACGTCCATGAGAAGGGATGACATCATATCTGACATATTGTATTGTGATAATATTTTTCTCTAAAGAAGACTGATTATTTCTTATTAATAAATATTTTGTACCTACATGTTCCACTTTGACTGAATGAATTAAGATGTCTGTATTTATATTCTTCTCTTGCTGTGTGTTTTCTCAAAAATTGAGTACTCACTATGTTGGATATGTGTCACAATGCCTTTCTATGCGGTCACCGAATTGATAAAATTGAATGTTCATTTTTTTTCTTTATTTGACAAATTATGTGGCAGCGGCAGTATGAGCACTAACTGTAGAGTATATTATTTGTTGTTAATTTGCAAAATTTTATTGATCCAGTATGTGGCAATGCAGATCTTCATAAATATTGATTATATTATCACGAGCGATTTATTATATGTAAAACTGTCCCAAAGGGAAGTCTTCTGAATGTTTCTAAGAAGTGCATTTCTTCTATGTAATACAGTATTAAATTCAGAATAATAAATGTATGATTATTAATTTAAAAGCATTTTAATTTTCACATCCTAGCATATCAGGCAACATTTTACAAGTTCTCAGATCAACCTGCATGTATGTAAGTTTGTCCGCGATTATGTCTCGTTTGGCCGAACCGATCTTGATGCCATTTTCACATAAAAGCACTATTATGGCGCATTTACATTAAGTCGGTTAGACCGTATTCGGCTGCAGGCCGTATTCGATCACCGACTAATATAAACAGGTATTCGGTCGAGCCCGTTGTCGGTGTCGAGTGCGCCGTGCCCAGCCCGCCGCCCGCAGCCCGCTTCAATCAAGTCGCCGAATTCGGTTAACCGACCTAGTGTAAATGAGCCATTACACTAGCTTCTGCCCGCGATTTCACCCACGTTATGTTAGGCCCTATGGCCCCGTCTCCATCTGGTCTCCATTAGGGCTTGTCCAGAAAGGGCGAGTTTGTCGCGATACTCTCGTGCGAATCACGCGCGATCATTGCGTCCAGAAAGAGCGTACCAACGCGCGAGCATTTGGGGACGAATTACCCGCGATAGCTGCAGTCGCTCTGAAGTTCGCGCGTTTAACTGGACGCAACAAGGGGTCCCTAGTATCTCGACTCGCGCGTAATACGCGTGAGTCGAGGTTCTGGCGTAATGCGATTTACGCGCGTATTTTGAATTCGCGCGATGCTTGTGGACGCGATGTATTCGTGCCTAGTATCTCAATAGCGCGCGAATGAATTCGCGCGAAACGTTTCGCGACGAATTCGCTTCTTCTGGACAAGTTCTTAGTTTCTTTGAGGAGTGTGTGGACTGTGGAACATGACGCACCGTGACTCGGGCCTTGACTTTGGTTGGACGGCGCGGTGGCGAGCTACCCATTACTAACAACGTTTTGCTGCAAATGAAATGTTGCAACCATGCAACAAGCATTGTTTTCTGTCATCGCTCCACTCCAGACCTACGGGGTTTTGGGTGGCCCCACGCGAGCTTATCGTCGCAGATGATTTGAACGCTCACCACCGCAGCTTCGCCTTACTGGCCGTCGTCGCAGGGTGCGAAGTACTAGGTGGTGGCAAAGGGTGGCAGGTTGCCCCCCCCCCCCCCACACATACAACGTAAATAAATATCGTAAATAAATGTCAATCTTTATAGAAAGTGGAACTAAACCAGCCAGACATTAAAGTAGGTAGGTACATATTATTATTGTAGAAAATGCCAACAGCTTTGCCTCGGAGTACCTACATTCAACTTTGTCAACTGTCAAAACGCGAAACGTAATGGAAACTCTCAATAAGATTTTCCCCATTTTACAACATTTTTCATTGCTGGTCTGCTCTTATTAGTCATAGCGTGATGTTATATTCTTCGATGAATGGGAAAATTAATATTTTTTCAATTCGAACCAGCTCAATCTTTATAGAAAGTGGAACTAAACCAAGCTAGAACAACAGCCAGGCTGTTTGTTGGGCGATGGCGTTGTTGTGATGGTTCCGTAGCAACCTGATAGAAAAACATGACGTGTTGAATATCAAACGCTTGTATTTCATCAGTCGTTTGCTGGGGTGATAAAGGCACAAAATGTAATATTTCAATCTCAATCCAAAATCAGCAGTGGTGGCTCAGTGGTATCGGCCCCAACTTACGAGTTGTGGGTCGTGGGTTCGAACCCCGCCAGGCGCATTACTTTGTGTAATCTATTTCATCACCACTGCTCTCAAAACGGTGAAAGAAAACATCGTGAGGAAACCGGCATGTCCTAGAAAAAATTCGAAGACATGTGACATCCACCAATCCGCACTGGGCCCGCGTGGTGGATTACGACCTACTCCCTCTTTCACAGAGAGGAGGCCTGTGTCCCAGCAGTGAGCACATTATACGCTGATGATGATGATGAACCCCAGGTTGTATTCGAATAGTGAAATGGGGCGAATATTCGGAGTATTCGAATAGGTAGCCGTAACCCCCACCTAGTACTTCGCTCCCAGCGAACGTCACATCTCGGTCTGAGCTGACCCTTAGGGTCAAGACACACAGAGACGCGACGCGGACTACATTTCAATAATAGAGTTACTCAAAATCGAACTCTTTCTACACGAAAAGACACATTTCCACATATTTATATGCAGTATTTGTCGCAAATGTTGCATCAAGTCGCGTCGCGTAGCCCCGTCGCGTCTCGGTGTGTGCTAACCCCTAAAATATAATGTGCCTATTATTTTATTATTAAAGTTCTCTTACTGCCACCTATCGGAAGTTTCAACGAACCAGGAAACAAAAGTGCTCGCGGATTGATAACATATTTCCTTTCAAACTGTTTGCACGGAATCATCTCTTTTAATCCTAGTAGTGGTCAACAGATGGCGCAATGTTAACTTCGTAATAGTCAGTCATGCTGGATTTTGGGTTGAATGGCTGATAGTAATAATTTTAAGTGATTGTTTTTTTAGGAAATTGGCAATCAAACGTGCAAGTGTGAAATTGTGATACTGTGTGAATATTAAATAATATTGGGAATGAGTAGAAACATTCGAAATCGCTGAAAGTCGCTTAATTCTGGTGTTTGTGTTGAAAACTGTAACAAATTTAATAATCGAGGTCATAATTTTGCAATGGCTGAAATTATAACGGTGGGTATATTCTTATTATCTTTATTCTGAAGCTCTAGGTAAATATACAGCTGAACAATAAAATTGTAGTGTCCGCATTGGAAGTTATTTCAACATTTCTTTAATTTTCCATTCCTACATAACCCAACTTTTATTCATACCTACATAACTAGACTAGACGACCTTGAATCTAATCTTGTCAAGTCAATGTCGTTTGTTTATCAATAATTCCGTCTAGAATTTGACGAATAAGTAGGTACCTCTCAATTTCATAATTTTGCAATATTTTCATGATGCCTGGCCTAAGGAAACTGTAGCTAGTTAGTTCATAGTAGGGTATTATTATAAGTATATTGCCTATTCTGTACCTATTCTAACAATTAACATAAAATCTTTAGGATATAGGTACCTCTAATCAATTCTAATTATGTATGTTTTCAAACCATCCGGTAAAAAGGTTTCTTAGCTACCTATTTTTTATGGTTTCTTTGGACTTAAAACGGAACCTTTTCTATATCTTTTTCGCCATTTGTAAAGTCTTCCTTCAATCGTCTGTCGGACTGTCCATTTTCCGTATGTTACGCCCCACAGATCTTTGCTCGGATACTAGAAACAGGCACTAAAATAATAGACGAAAGCTAAAATGACAATATTGGTGCCTGTTCATCTGATTATTTTGCGGCAGTCACTTCTATTAGAAAAAACCGGCCAAGTGCGAGTCGGTCTCGCCTATAAAGGGTTCCGTAGCAGCAAGTAACATATTAATATAAAAGTTCATCCTAGTTGGTTGTACAGACGCCAGCACATTAAGCTACCACAATCTGTCAGATTTCTTTAATAGAATTTCAACCTTATCACAAGAGAAGAAGGTTAATTTTTGAGTGGTAAAATCTGACAGATTCGGGTAGGTTGACCTGCTGGCGTCTGTACCTTTGAAAGGTAAATTGCGGTTTACGATTAATGACGCATTAAAAAAACTAATTACCTACTTGATCTCGTTCAAACCAATTTTCAATTGAAGTTTGCATTCTAATGATAAGTACAGACGCCAGCACGTCAACCTACCCGAATCTGTCAGATTTTACCACTCAAAAATTGACCTTCTGCTTTTGTGATAAGGTTGAAATTCTATTAAAGAAATCTGACAGATTGTGGTAGCTTGATGTGCTGGCGTCTGTACATCATATTTGTTTTTTAGTTTCATCATTCTCTTAATTTAGAACTTACAGGGGGGGGGGGGGGGGACTAACACTTTACCACTTTGGAAGCGTCTCTCGCGGAAACTGTTCAGTTTAGAAAAAAAGTGATATCAGTAACTTCAACATCATTTTTAAAGACCTGTCCATAGATAATCCACACGTACAGGTTCAGTGAAAATAAATATTTGAGTTTCAGTTGTGAGGCATCCTCCAAAAAAAAGGGTAATTTGTATTTTTGTGTGAAAATCCTAATGCGGTTCACAATTTCACATACATCTACTTACCAAGTTTCAACAGGATAGCTCTTATACTATCGTAGAAAAGCGGCTGTGACATACAGGCGGACAGACAGACAGACATGACGAATTTATAAGGATTCCGTTTTTTGCCATTTGGCAACGGAACCCTAAAAAATCGCTGTCCGATCTGAGCTAAAACAGTTCTGAAATCGATATTTTGGAAACCTGAGGCTAAAAAAGACAACCGCACAGGTTGATCTTGAAGCTTAAGTTCCGCTATTTTAGGTCGATCTGCGGATGGGTAACCATTAATGTATTGAGTTTCCTCCTTGGCGTGCAAGGCACCATAGATGGTTGAAGCCACAGGGTGGATTTTAAGTCACAGGGTGATATTCAGCTGCTGCCTCCGGCTCGACTGAAAGCCTACCCGAACACAGCTGGGGAAAGGCTTGGCGGATCATCATCCGTCTCATCATCAAAGGAGTCCTGTTCATTCTTTACACTGTGTGTTCCTGGGCCGCGGTAACCTTATAGACACACAGAAACGCGACTCTGGTAGGAACCTGCACATACCGGAGCCAGACTTTGTCAGTTTGTGATTTGTGATAGCTCACTCGAGAGTCCTCCTTACATTGAATCCGGCCCGTCTCTTGAATTTTTGGCTAATTAGCCGTCAGAAAGCCGCAGGTGGTCGAAAAATCGCTGCGCGGTCGCTGCCACCGGCTCTCTTGGCGGGCGACGTATGCCGCGGCGTTGTTGGTGTGGAGGAGGATTGAGTCTACCTCACGCCACACTCAGGCGTTCAGCCTGTTCCGCAGATGGAGGTGACCGCATGCCATTCTTCTTGCTCAGCACCTAGACCTGGGTAGGACATGAGAGGTCAATTCCATCTTCCATGAGGAAGCGGCGGCGTTGCTCCGCCCAAGCGCAGCGACCATTCACCATTTAATTCATTTTCTCTCTGGGCGGTCTATACAAAATACAACAGTCTCGTAGCTGCAAAATCACAAACACCTCCAGAACCTTGTCCGGTGAGTGAGGATCTGCGTCTAGCGGAATGCCTTACCGACATTGATATTAAGGATTCATGATTCTGACTATGGAGAAGGACCGCAGCATTTTTCAGAAGTCGGATGTCTTTCTTTCGGAAGTCGGTGGCAAAAAAGCCAATGAAAAAAAAAACAGTCATCGACTTCCGAAAGAAAAGTTATTTTGTGTAGTTGTAGTTTGTTTTGTTTTACCCTTTTTAGGGTTCTGTAGCCAAATGGCAAAAACAGCTAACCCTTATAGATTCGTCATGTCCGTCTGTATGTCACTTGAAACTTGGTAAGTAAGTGTATGTAGTAATGTGTGAACCGCATTAGGATTTTCACACAAAAATTAAAATTAAACTAAATTATTTGGAGGCTGCCCCCATACTTACAATTAAACTACAACAAACATTTTTTTTTTCACTGAACCTAGTCCCCCCCCCTCTAAAATAACAGAATGTAAAAACTAAAAAAATATGATGCACATTACTATGCAAACTCTTATTGAAAATTGGTTCGAACGAGATCTAGTTATTAGTTTTTGTTTTAATACGTCATTAATCGTAAACTGCAATTAACCTTTCAAAATGACAACCAACCACATGAACTTTTATATTATGTTCCTTGCTGCTACGGAACCCTTTATGAACGAGTCCGACTCGCACTTGACCGGTTTTTATGTAGTTATTTTTGAAAAAGTTTTTGATCAACAAAAAAATATACGTGTAAAATATTTAGGGCGACATGTTTAAAATTTTGTTATTTAGGCGGGCTTTCACCAAAAGTTAAACATGTTTAAAATTTTATTTAGTGTCAAAATTCTATTGAATTTGACACTAAATTGACACTAAATAAAATTTTAATCATGTTTAACTTTTGGTGAAAGTCGCCCTTAGTGTCAAAATTCTATTGAATTTTGACACTAAATAAAATTTTAAACATGTTTAATTTTTGGTGAAAGTCGCCCTTAGTGTTAATTTTAACTGACAGAATAATTAGATTTTTTCAGTCAAATATTTTACAGTTTTTTTTTACGATAATGGTCTTTGACTCTTCGTCTAATATTAACGTCTTCAGTCATCAGCATTTCCTGTAGGTGCGGCTCTAGTATTACAGCCTTGTCTTTTGTATTTTTCCAGTTTACAAGAAAGAAAAACGATCTAGAAACCATGAAATATTTATAAAAACAAAGGCCATTGCAAAACAATGCTTTAGGCACGAACCAATCATCGATGATATAATATAGGGAGATCCACATGAAGGAAAATGTGTACCGTACTGTTGTGTAAACAAGTGTATAATAAAATTGTTTACATTTTTGTTGTCCGACTGAAACAGTCCTGTATATAGGTACCTAATTACTCCGTACCTATAATAAAGAACCTAAAGGCGCTCCTTCACCGGGAGCATTCGCGTGTAGTGTTACATTATAGATTCGACTTTGAGCATTACATGACAAATTATTACAATACTGCCTCTCTGACTGACGAGCATTAGCGTACATAGTATAGATTTGATACAAGGTACGCATTGTGATGCTCACTGTCACTCATTGTCTTCCGTCACTGATGAAATGTTTGAATCTGTAACGTTACATTACAGATGAATGCTCACGCTGAGGGAGCAACTTAAGGCATGTGGCAGTTTTCACGTGTGCTTTTAATTAGTGTCCGACCGAAACTGATTTTTCAGCCGAACTGAAATCGAACTTTCGGCCTTGCTCTCAGTTTCGGCCGAAACCAAAACCGAAACTTATTAAACTATTTGCACAGGTTAAGATGATGACGTTTGATACTTCCCTGTGAGCTGAGAAGGAATTTTAAGTTTTTCAGCATTGTCATCATCATTTATAATATAAGGATTAAACGAACTTACCTAGTGAAGTTCTATCCTTATTATATGAAGAAATTAGTCCGAGGTATGATAATACTTGTAGTAGCGTTCTCTCGCTACGCCTGACGCGATTTTTAGAATTATTCCTTGATTTAAGTAAAACTTGTTTTAAATCAAAGGAATTATTGTAATCTGAAACAGAATAAAAACGCCGCGCCTGGCAACACTGCATTTACGTGTCATTTAGTTTAGAGCAGTGGTACCAGGTACTGCCATATACGGGAAGATTAATTGAAAGTTAATCTTGGGAGGGTGGGAATCTCATACCTCGGACTAATTTCTTCATATAATAAGGATAGAACTTCACTAGGTAAGTTCGTTTAATCCTTATATTATATTCGAAATTAGTCCGAGGTATGATAATACTTGTAGATGTTCAGAGAACATAAAATTATACTATATAAAGCTCGATTTATACATATAATGTTAAAACCATTTTGTTTCAATACCCCCTTTTTTTTTTTTTTTTTTTTAATTATCTTGATATACGTCTGCTTGTGTATGTAACCAGAAAATCATAGCAACCTTGACTTAAATGAAAAAATCCTATCTTTCAAATTCCAAATATTTAAGACTAAACATCTGGAGTCACACTTCATCTGCATAATCTACGAGAATCTTAAAATTCTTCTTACTTCCTAATACTATCAAAGCCGGTCTAAGACAATCACAGTCTTTAACCTTAAATATTCCTCTTAAATGTATTGTCTAATTATTATTGACATAATAAAAGGTTAATTAAATACAGGTATTAAAACTTGATGAAATTTAATATCCCAGCAAATTTTATTTCAAAGTACATCTATTGGTCTACTATAGTGATTTACCAAGGTAAACGACCTCGAAGACCCCTCACTGCCTGCAGTAGAGTCCACCGTTAAGCCTAGTCTATGTTTATTTGAAGTAGAAAGACAGAGACAAAAATGTATTGATGTATTGACTGCATAAGGCCCCGCTGCTTTTTTTTTTTTTTTTTTTTTTTTTTTTTTTTTTTTTTTTTTTAATATATATTTTTATCCTAATAAATGATAGTTTATGTGTAGACATATTTGAGAAGGTAACACCAGTCTGATGAACATTCTAGTCTTATACAGACCTGAGTGTTATAGAATATCTGTAATCAATTAATTTAATAGCACCTCTGTTACTAATCTATTTAATAATTGATAGGTACTTTTACACCACTAAGTTTGGATACATAGTGTTGTGGCTAACGCAATCAACCTAACAAACTTTTTTGTAAAGTTTTGTTAACTGAATGTAATAACACTGTTGTGATCCCAATAAATATTTTGATTTTGCGTTACTTGGGCATAGTTTGTAAAATCCCTTAGAATAAATGTTTTATTCTATTTTCTGAACCTACATGACTATCTATAGGAGTGTCGATTTGTGACAATTAACTGATTTCTTTGAAGACTTAAATAAGTCAAGTCAATAAAGTTGCTAAATCAATTTTTTATTGGTTTGAGTTTCCGATATTTCGGCACTGTTGCAAGCGCCTTGATCACGGATGAAGTTATAATAAATAAAACATATTGATAAATCTATTTTTAGACTTTTATATTAGACCACTACTATCACGGGATAGGTACTATTGTATTGTTCCAGCAAATTCTGCGATAATCTACCTATCAAAATCAATTACTCACCTTTGTGCATAACCTTTGTCTTTTAAGTTATTTTTGTAAAATGGTACACAATTAAGAATTATAAATAATATACAAACATGTATCATTCTCCTCATAATTGCCTGCTTGATAATAAACCAGCCCCCCGGGTTAGTTGTAGAGGATAGCTAGTTCGAAAGAAGACATTAAAATATAATCAGAAGGTCTAATTGTTACTATCTCCGAGATTAGTAAAGAATTCAAAAACGAATAACATGGTTGTAATGTCACAAATTGGTAAAACTATATTTCTTTAGCCCTATCTGTTCTTATCTTATGGAGAGCTTTAAGCAGTAAACTAAAAAAGGGGAAAAACATATAAAAAGAGATTATTCCATTTAGGGACCCCTATCCCAAGAAATATACTTTGGACTCCTATGATCTTACCGATATGCAAAAAAGGTCTCTCTGGATGGTCAAAATTATTTATTATAGAATTGACTTAGTATACATTCGTTATCTACATTGAAATTATGAGACTCTTTGGATCAGGATTTGGGTGGCCAAAATTATTGTTTATTCTAAAATTGAAAACTTAGACAGTCTCCATTCTTTATCTACATTGGAATTACGAGACTCAAAGTCAGCCTCTTGAGGTAGAATGTGGAAGAGCCATTATGTTAAAATGTGAACACCTTATTTTGTACCCACAGTCTTTGCAAAATAAATTATTTCTGATTTAGCAAAAATCAGTGCCGTTTATAGAAGAGTATTGTATTCTTCCCACACAGTTTATATGAGCTATTGCAGTAATTAAGTCAGATCTACGTAAAATAACACAGCTTTTATTTTAATCACAAAGTTCTATAAGGTAAAGTATGCATCTAAGAACTCTAAAATAGTTTACATATTGTTATTCCCAGACTGACAGACTCTCTAGTAGGTACTTTACCCCTTGTAATGTTTATCCCAACCACTTAGTAATGCATCTGAAAATGTTTCTTTAATTAAGAATAAGGTGAGCTGCGTTCCAGAACTTGGCTTGACACGCTCCCGCGTGTCTGAACGTGTCTAGATACATTGTATGATATCTTTACAACTATTAATAATGTTCTTTTTTCCCCAAAGTAATTCTGACTTTATTTCCTCTTAATCTCTACTCTAGGGCTGAAAAATGTTTTCTCTACAAAGTGTTTATGTGAACTAAACTGCATTATGAGATAGGTAGCCATGTAAATTGATACCAAATTTTCTAATATTTTCTAATAATTGAGGAAAAACTTAATATTGAGTATTCATAAACAAAACATAGTATTTAGTCATGCATTTAGAATTGATCACCAGTCCTGACCAGGACCTTGAGGGGGCAGGCATTTGAGCTGTTTTCTTTGTTTATCATCAAAAATAAATAATCAATTGATTTTCTTAGTATGCTTGTACAACAAGACATTTTTATAATTATGTTAATCCGGGACAGATTAGTCATCTAGGATATTAACTAACATTTATACCTTGATTTTTGAGATGCTCTTTTACAGATATTAACAGTTTACCAGACTGATTAAATACACAGGGGTCAGTGGAAGGACTTATTGTACAGCTTTTTAATTGTGAACCACAAAAATTTCTAACCATAATTCTTTAATTGCTACTAAATAGTTTGCACCCTTAAGATCTGATTTTCATGAAGATACAGTCCTTGTATATTCTAGACTGAAATGGTTGATTATGATAAAATTATTTAACATTTAAAGATTTATTATAAATCTGTGAGTTTATAGAAAATCATGGATAACATTGATCAGCTGTATAACAGAACTTAGCTATGAAAGTTTATTTATTTCTTGAATAAGGTCTCTCAGTTTCATTGAAAGAGATATTATACCTACAGAATCTTATCTTGAACAATTAGTAGGTACTCTTACCCAGTCTTATATAACAGACTCTTTGGTTATAGATTCTCAGTATGAATAGAAATATGTATACAAAGGGAGCCGCAAACTCACTGTTACTGGTACTTGTCCTGGGGTCAGCTGGAAAATGACTGTTGTCGCTTGAGGTATTTCTGTTGTTGGCTTGTTCCTCAATTTGTATAGATAGATTCCTCTGTTTTATGAAGGTGGGCGGGTGTTTGAACTGCTAGTAGTTTCATGGAATTGACTTATTTGTATTTCCAGTAATAATATTTGTATGAAGTCTATTGGTCGCTCCTTTCATGGTGGTGGAAGTCACACCTCTTGTTTTATTTTGAATTGATAGGTACCGATTTCAGTTCACTTGTTGACTCTTAGTAAATTGAAGTGTCTTATCTAACATTGGTAATAGTAGTCTCTTCCATTATTAATACCTATATTGCCAGTATAGGTTGAGTAGTCAACGGACACTGTCTCCAGGCATGTCATATATTGTATGCATTATTTGGTACAAGTGCATGCTTATGTAAGTCTGCTCCTTTCCCTCTTTTATAATTCTTTCAATACATTCACAGCACATAATCCCTCTTAGAACCGGTCTAGCCCACTTAAGGCAGAAAAATATTATTGCCAGATGGCTCTGCTCCTGGTTGCTGTTCTAGAGCAAAAGTATTGGAATTGTTCTCATGACTGACCATATTGACTCATAGTACATGTATGGGCACCCATCTGACAACCCAAACGTTCAGAGTAAGTAGGTATATACTACTATATGTATATGTAGTCTATAGTAGGCTGTACATTTGATTGCTTCGGTAATCAGATCATGACCATTAGGTACTGTTATAATATTTACATTATGGCAATATATCCTGCCAGTCATAACTCAAGTAATAGTATATTTTTACCAATATTTCATCACTTTGTGTAGAGGCAACTTATGTTTGATGCTATGGGATCTTTTCTTGTTAAGGGAGAGGGAGTGTCCCTGTTTCTTCTTGGATAGCTAGCATGTAGCACGAAGAATACTTATGTATTTATACTTGAGTGTAGCCCTCTCAACGAGAAGGTAGGTAAATGTAACACGAATTACCCAATCATAATTATTATTCTTCTATTGTTAAATTGGTCCAAAGCATAGCCTTTCCAACGGAAAGGAGATAGGATGTAACACAAACTATCTTAATTTTAACAGGACTTGTGTAGGTACCTACCTACATTGTTTGTTGGAAATAGGTACTGAATGTTATATCGATCCAAAGCAAAAACTTTTTCAACGAAAAAGAGACATCATGTAACACATAATGTCATGATGGACATAGGACAGAAGTCCACAAGGAGATTTATTTGTTGCTTGCTTGTTTTTAATTTCCGTCCAACTGGACGAGTAGGTATCTACGTGATAGACCTTCATATTTTAAACTCCAAGTAAATGAGGGGTTGTAAACCCTTAAAACAACGTGAATATGAAATTCTCAACGAGAATATAGCTCACATTATCATAACTTTCCGTCAATAACCTCTCTTCAGTAAAAAAGACTTACAGTTAATGAGCTCCTCCCTCTTTATTTGTATTTTTCAGTCTTTCGGGACAATTTATTCCTTTCCTTGTCTTCTTCACTATTTCTATTGTGTTTTGGCATCCTTGGTTTGCGTTTAAATACATTTATTTAACTTATTTTATAGAACATAAAACTTTTCCGGTTGCGTCTTATGGGCGCGAAAAGAACGAATGACACGTAAATGCAGTGTTGCCAGGCGCGGCGTTTTTATTCTGTTTCAGATTACAATAATTCCTTTGATTTAAAACAAGTTTTACTTAAATCAAGGAATAATTCTAAAAATCGCGTCAGGCGTAGCGAGAGAACGCTACTACAAGTATTATCATACCTCGGACTAATTTCGAATATAATTACTATCATGGCTAGAGCCAAAAAAAAAAAGAAAACGAAAACAACAGTGATCGAAATTCACTTTATTCATGATCGGTAGCTTACGTCAGCAGCATCAGTTTTGAAGTTTTTGAATTGAAGTTTAAAAGATCATTCAAAAGTGCATTTTTGGATTGACAGGTAGAGAGTAAGCTATTGAAGCCTGCATTAATCCTTATTAATTGCTAATGTAATTTCTTGTTTAAAACAGTCTCTGAAAGCTCACTAATCCAGTCAATACTTCCACATAGGTAACATTTTCTAATCTATACTAATATTATAAAGAGGTAACATTTGTTTGTAAGTTTGTAAGTTTGTAAGTTTGTATGTAGGGGGTAATCTCCGGAAGTAATGAACCGATTTTAAAAATTGTTTCATTGGTAGAAAGCTACATTATCCGTGAGTGCTATAGGCTATAAATTATAAAGATATCATGCTTATTAGCCGAAATATCTCAATTTTTATCAAGCCGGGCGGAAAAAAATTGCTCTTCCAACGCAGTTATTAGCATGCGCTGCCTTAACAGTTGTATATAATTGAAAACAATGTATGGCAAAAATGTCCGCTTTGAATAGTTCTACAATAAAGTCCGCGACACCATATTTTATCTTTTATATTTTAGCAGATATAGCAGCTTTTATGAGTTAAAAAAAGTTTTTTTCGATGTACTTGCCTTTGGACGATTTTTTACACAACAAAACACTAAACCTTATCGAAAAAAATATTATTATGATCACAATAACATCATAGAGATATGATTTTCACAAAAAAGTATGTCAATTAGTTAAATAGTTTCGGAGATAACATAAAATTACTAAATCGCAAAATGCCGCCGTCCATTCACGAACCGCGTTAGAACACGCTTTGTACGCACGTTTTATCTATTTACCTACAGATGGCGTTGTGCAATTACTTATGAACAAAACCCTCCTTTTGGCAGACAGGAAAAAAAATCATAGCACTAAGTACTGGGGTGCTATGTCAGGAAACCTGCACGTGCGCCCGTGTACTGGAGTTCCCTCTCGAATACGTGCGGGCAAAAACTCTTCCTTAGGTACTGTGTGCCTAAGGGGTCTCTTTGCCCGTATGCAAATAGCCTGTCGTGTAGACGCTCCAACGCGTGTCCCTCTGATTAGCAGAGGGCACAGCGGCGGAGCGGGCTTGCGGACGGTGAGTAATGGGTAGCTCGCCGTCCGACCAAGGACCAAGCCCGGGTCGGGGGCGCGTCGTGTTTCGCGCCGAATGCCTGCTGGGGTCGCGGGTTTTTTCTTAACCCAGGATACCGTGGCCCCGGAACGTAAAGGGCATAGGAAGGAACACGGGTGGATTTTAGTCAGTAAGAGTCTGCAGTCCCTTCTGCCCCACCCAGGACGGGAGGACTCATTTGATGACTTTACCACATAAAAAAAGCACTAAGTATTAACCGAACCACACTCATAATTTCATCACAAGTTAAAATATTAATGCCCAACGAAGTGGGCACGGGTCAGCTAGTTTACAATAAATCTATATTTATACATTTTCTTTTCTATCCAGGAACAAATACATGGGCAGATGGCGTTCAAGGGTATCAGCAACTAGGTGAAGGCGTCATACGCATAGCCGGGCCGCTATTGCGGAACGAGGTAAGTAAGAAACGCAGCCTTTTATGGTATCGTAACTCGCTTGTATCATAAAGAATGCGTTGTAAACACTGATTCACTCTGTTACGGTATGCAGGTGAAATTCTATGTGATGCGTCACTGTTGTTTTGGTGTTTCAGGTCCTTGTTTACCGACGTTTCTCTACTTTCTTCTTCTTCTTCAACCTTTAGTCATCTCAGGCTTCAGGCTCTTCCCCCCGGACCGCCGCAAGGTGTTAACGTGTTTTCTGTACCGCGCTAAATTATTTTTTTATTTAATTAATAAAATAATACAGTAAATTAAATCGACATTTGTACTAGGAGTGCATAAAGACTGTAGAAGTTCCCAAGTGACCACGGCTGCGGCTCTGTCTACGGATACTCCAACCCGCCTGTGCGCCTGGTAGCTCGCAAGCGGACTGGGCCCCACCCCCACTTACGTCACGTAAGAATTTCTATTATATTCATATCTGCGCGAGCGCCCTACTTCATCGCACCTGAGAAATAACCACGCCCTTCATCGGTGACATTGGAAGCGTGTGCATAGCTGACCCCGCCTACTGCCTCAAGGACAACCAATTAAGAGAGCTTAATGAGCTAATTAGTGAAATCACACCTTTGAAGTATTTAAGCAGCCAATTGCGAGACCCTTTCCTAAACCCATTAGTGGTATTCTCTAATCACCGTGTGCGCAACCAAAAGCAAAAACACTTATTTAATTATTACACTGCCTGATAAGCTGCCCATATTATTTTAAGGAATAATGGCAGAGAAAATGGATAAATCCCTTTCTGATACGAGCATTAACTTGATGGGTTCTGCATGCAAAACCCCACCAAATTACGTATTTCAAAGATCAAAGAGAAACAGGGACGAAATGGAGGACACCCTCGGCAAACAGCTGGAAGAATTTATGCTTGAAATGCGTAAAATGATGGCAATGTTCTCAGATAAACATGGCAACGAGATTAAGCAAATGAATACTACCCTCAAGGAAATACAACAGTCTAACCTCAATATAGAAAGCTCCATAACTAATTTAACAGCGCAAAATGAGGAACTGAAGAATAAAATCAATCAGCTGGAGCAACAGTCTAAGGAGGACAAAAAGTGTATAACTATTCTGGAAAGCAAACTTGAAGATCTGCTTATGGGAGGGCGGAAAACTAATTTCGTCATAAAGAATGTACCACGAAGAAATAACGAAAATAAAGAAGACTTAATGGAAATGGTCATGTGCCTGTCCCGCAACTTAAACCTCAATGTTAATCTATATGAAGTAAAGGACATTTATAGAGTACGTGGGAAAAACTCCTCTCAACAAATTACTCCGATAGTAGTGGAAACTGGCTCCACTCTTCTAAGGAATGAAATTCTAAAAATGGGTAAGGCCTACAATATAAAAAACAAAACTAAATTATGCTGTAAGCATTTGGGATATAAAACCTTAGAAGATACCCCTATATTTTTATCGGAACATTTAACTCCGAAGGGATCGCGCCTACACTTCCTCGCGCGCGACTTAACCAAGTCAGGGGCTTATAAGTTTTGCTGGACTGCCTATGGCAAAGTATATATAAAGAAAGATGAGGCCTCACCCACCATAACTATTCATTGTGAGGAGCAAATACACCAACTTTTAGTGAAAACATGACTAGTATATATATGCTACCTACCTATAATATTACGTATAATTTTACTGCTTAATAATGCTTTGAAATTGTTTTTGAATTATTTTATTGTTACTTACCTTGTTTACAACTACTTGCAGTTTGCCAATGTCAGTTTATCTTTAAGCTCGAACTGTTTCGTTAACATTTATGCAAATTCTTTCCTTTACATACACATTACTCACAATTATATACACGCTACACACGTACATTCAAAACAAATATACTTTAAACTATCTATTTGTTTAATCTTTACACAAAGAAAGCCTTCCGATACGTGTTTAGTTCATATTTACATATCTACAAATCTTACATACACATTAATTCTAAACATTTACTCTTTAAATGGGTGACACGTTATTAACTTTAAATGAAATAGACAACATTGAGATCGCTCGTACCGTCGAGTGTGATATTTCAGATCTAAAAAAACATATTCACATAAACAAAAACGACCTAACTATTATTTCCCAAAATATAAGGAGCATTTACTGCAATTTCGACGACTTTTTGCTTAACTTATCAACAATTAACTTTAATGCTGATATCATAATTCTGACGGAATGTAGGCTTAATTCTTCTAAACCAATTCCCCAATTACAAAAATATCAGTCCTACTTTACGTCACGCCAATTAAACCAAAATGATGGAGTTGTTGTTTATATTAAACAAGGATTAAAACACAAAGTAAAAGAAATCAAGCTATCTCAAGCGTCTTGTCTTCAATTAGACGTACTTAACAATATTGTACTGGGTATTTATCGTTCCCCTTCTAACACTAATACTGATAACTTCGTGAGTTCGCTTAGTGCTCACTTAGAAACACTAAGTTCCGACAATAATATCATCATAGCGGGAGACATAAATATTAATATCAAACCAAAAGAATCAGAGACGAACAGTGACCTTAACAATAGAAATAACTATCTCAATATGTTGGCATTGTATGGTATCCTACCTGGTCATGTACTGCCTACTAGAGAAAGGAACTGCCTTGATCATTTTATGATAAAAGTACATACGAAAAAGGTCTCACCATTTATTGCTATATTACATACCACAATTACAGACCATTATACCACCTTCCTGGCACTTACTAAATTAAAAAACGTTCACATCCCTGACAAAACTATCACTAAACTGGATTATGATCAGGCCTTAAAAGATTTACAACAACAAAACTTATCTGAATTACTCCTCTGTAATGATCCCAACTTATTAACTACTCTTCTCATTAATAAACTAATAGATAGCATAAAAAATAATACCACTATCCGAACGGTACCTAATAATAAGCGTATAATCAAGCCGTGGATTACTACAGGTATTCTACGTTGCATAAGAAATCGTAATAATCTACAAAAAAAATCTAGACTTGACCCACAAAATGAGATCCTTAAAATAACCTATACTAGGTACAGGAATTACTGTAATTATTTGATCAAAAAATTGAAGCGAAAGTATGAAAGAGATTTACTTACAAATTCGGTTTCGAACAGTAAATTGCTCTGGAAAAGTATTAAACATCTAACCTATTCTAACAATTGTAAAAATTATAACTCTGAAATGCTCAACATAAGAATGTCACCTCATGACTCAATAAATTTTATAAACAATCATTTTGCTAATGTAGGTCAACAGTTAGCTCAAGAAGTCCAGCTTACTATAACTAATCCTAATAATAATCATCTAAAAAATTTACCATCCCAAAATAACACCTTCGTTCTCTTAGACACTGACCTTGATGAAGTTGATAAAACATTAATGAGTCTTAAGTCTGACAGTGCCCCCGGATGTGACAATATACCCACAAAATTTATAAAATTTGCTAGAACTGAAATTGTCCCCATTATAGCTCACCTGACTAATCTCTGTTTCCAAAAAGGTATATTTCCTGATTTGCTAAAGCAATCCATTATCATCCCAGTTCACAAGGGGGGGGATAGAGACGATGTCAATAATTACCGACCTATATCTGTTTTACCATGCATATCAAAAATTCTGGAAAAAATATTAAATCATAGATTAGTCCAATATTTAACCAAATTCAACATATTATCAAATTCACAATTCGGTTTTAGACAAAAATTATCCACTGAAGA
Source organism: Agrotis segetum (assembly GCA_036375495.1). Taxonomy (NCBI): domain Eukaryota; kingdom Metazoa; phylum Arthropoda; class Insecta; order Lepidoptera; family Noctuidae; genus Agrotis; species Agrotis segetum. The sequence continues at coordinate 99,162 of JAQSVV010000501.1, read as the reverse complement.
TGCAGTTACTGGTTTGAGCTCATTAATAACTAAACATCTTGACTCTGGGAATAAATGCTTGACTGTATTCTTGGACCTCAAGAAAGCATTTGACACCGTCTCTATCCCAGTCCTAGTGAAAAAACTGGAGAAGGTTGGAATAAGGGGAACCGCACTCAACTTATTAAAAGACTATCTATCGCAGAGAAAACAAAAAGTTAGGGTAGGTGAAGTTACAAGTGATCAAGCGGCGGTATCATTCGGCGTTCCTCAGGGAAGCGTACTAGGCCCAACACTCTTCCTTTTGTACGTTAATGACCTCTGCAACATGAACATCAATGACGCAAAGGTTTTCTCTTATGCCGATGATACTGCGATAGTCTTCTATGGTAACTCCTGGAATGATGTGAAGCAAAAAGCTGAGATAGGCTTGGCCCATGTAGCTAACTGGCTTATCAATAACTTGCTCACACTAAATACATCTAAAACGAACTATATATGTTTTAGTATAAGCAAAAACACACTACCTAGTGATAATTTTAACATAATAGTTCATGTATGCGGTGATACTATGAATAGACATTGTAATTGTTCTACTATTAAACAAGTCACACAGACAAAATATTTAGGCGTGATACTCGACCAACGATTATCCTGGTATGCCCACCTTGATCAAGTAACGAACAGACTTAGGAGATTAAGCTGGATTTTCAAGTCTCTCAGACATATCGCACCAAAACAAATAAATACGAACAGTAAACGAAACTCGTCTAGAAACATATTAAATGAGATTTACGTAGCTTTAGTCCAGTCTGTCTTGACATATTGCATCCCCGTTTGGGGTGGGGCTGCAAAAACCAATTTTATCACTGTAGAACGCGCCCAACGAGCCTTAATTAAGATTATGTATTTTAAAAAGTTAAGATATCCTACTGAAACCTTGTATCAGATAAGTGATTTGCTCTCAGTTCGTAAATTATACATCATTCAAATAGTTCTAAAAATGCATAAAACCTTAAAGTATGACTCACGTAAAATAACCCAGAGAAGAAAAGATCTAATCGTTCAAATTCCCCCCACAAAAACTGTATTTGCGGGGAGACAATATAACAAGCGATCAGCTTTCCTTTATAATAAAATTAACAGTAAAATTAACATATACCCAAAAAAATACTACGAATGTAAAAAAACTTTAATAGATTGGATAAAATTACTAAATTATGAGGACACGGAGGCACTTTTGGAACACATTAAGTAAAATTTTGCGCTAATTGGGTACTAATAAACACTTATTATCCACACATATATATAAACACCAAAAGCAAACACACTCATATACACTCACACATACACACACAAACACACACACACACACACATACACACACACACACACACACACACACACACACGATTAAGATAAGTAATACCTAGCTGTAAACACCTAGGTTAGTTCATATTTTGTATTGCTTAGCTATGGAAGAGCGGGGCTCCCCAACACAGGCATTACTTGCTTACAGGGGAGCTTCAAACACAAATATTGTTAATGTTACTTGTTAAAGCAATAAACCATTTTGTATTTTTTTTTTTTTTTTTTTTGTAATGCTGAGTGTAGGTCTCTTCCAAATCTCTCCACTTCTGGCAGTTTTTTGTTATGGCTATCCAGTTTCTTCCGGCCACTTTAACAAGATCGTCTGTCCACCTAGTTGGTTGTCTACCTACATTCCTCTTTCCCGTTCGTGGTCTCCACTCCAACACTTTGCTGCCCCATCTTCCATCCAGTCTACGGCATATATGGCCCGCCCACTTCCACTTTCTTTTTGCTATCACCCATGCTATCTCAAGAAGTCTCGTTCTTCTACGAATTTCTGTGTTTCTCACCCGGTCGTAGAGAGAAATACCCAACATGACTCTTTCCATAGCTCTCTGAGTAACTTGCATGCGGTGGATTATATGCTTGGTGAGCGTCCAAGTTTCAGCCCCGTACGTCATGACTGGGAGGACACATTGCTCGAACATGCGACGCTTTAGGTTAATGGGGACCCGCTTCGACTTCAGTACGTCCGACGGCTTACCGAAAGCACCGCACCCTAGCTGGATACGACGATTTATTTCACGCTCTTGAGAGTTCATCCTTAAACTCAAAGTCTGTCCCAAGTAAACATACTCCTTGACTTTTCCTATTTGCTGACCATGCACTAGAATGTGATCAATGTCGTCGTCACAGCACATTATTTTAGTTTTTGAGGCATTCATCTTTAGACCAACACTGAGTGACACGCTGTATAGTTCCTGTACCATAGTCTGCAAATCCTCGACGTTGCTGGCGAAGATGATAATATCATCAGCAAAGCGCAGATGGGTTAGACGTTCACCATTGATGTTTAAACCTCTATGTGACCAGTCGAGAAGCCTAAATACATCTTCCAGGCAAGCCGTGAAGAGCTTAGGTGAAATCGTATCTCCTTGTCTCACCCCTCTTTCAACACGTACTGGATTCGTGAGCTCGTGGAGTTTAACCTGTAGAGTGGCCGCTCGGTACACTTCCTTAATCGCCTCTATATATCTGTTGTCTACCTGACATCTTTTCAACGAGTGGATGACTGCCCAGTGTTCAACGGAGTCGAACGCTTTTTCGTAATCGATGAAGGCCAATAGTAATGGTTGATTGTACTCGTTGCACTTCTCGATCACTTGGCGTACTGTAAAGATGTGGTCTATAGTTGAATAACCACTCCTAAACCCTGCCTGTTCCACTGGCTGTGCTGAGTCTAGTCTGGTGGTAAGACGGTTTGTGACAACTTTAGTGAAAAGTTTGTATACGTGGCTAAGTAGTGAAATGGGTCGATAGTTGCCTAGATCGGTGTGGTCCCCCTTCTTGTGCAATAGTATGACGACCGCATTTTTCCACGACTCTGGAGTTATTCCCTCGATTAGCACTTTATTATAGAGTACTTGTAGCTGCTTGAGTACCGGACGACCCCCTAGAAGAAGTTGTTCATAGGTAATTCCGTCTTCTCCAGGTGATTTCCCTTTCTTCATTTGCTTGAGAGCGTGCTTTATTTCGTACATGCTAAATTCGGGAAGATCTTCAGTTAGATGTCTGGTCAGGGTTGCTCGTGGGTCTCTTGAAGCAGCAACATTTGGCTCGGATGAGTGTGAGCTGTATAAGCCTGTGTAGAATTTCTCCACAGTCTCAATTAATTCTCGGCGATCAGATGTTTGTTGTCCGTTTTGTTTAGTAAGCCTGTGCATCTGGAGGCTACCGCGACTCTGTCGTTTACGAAACACTTTTGGACCTTTATGAGCTTCTATGGTTTCCATTATTAACTCATGCTGTCTTCTCCTCTGGTGTTTACGGATAACATGTCTTATCTGACTATTTAAGGAGTTGATGCCAGGTTGGTCTGATGTTGCTAGTACAATCTTTCGACGTTCCAGTAAGATGGCTAAATCTGGCGATGTTTTAAGCGACTTCTTTTGCACAGGCTTAATCTTTTGAACTGTGCTCTTTATAGAGTCCACTAGATTTTGGTTAATTTCATCGATTTCATCTAGTACGCTGGCTGTGAGTTTTACAGTTAATTCTTCTTGGTACAGTTCTTTTTGTACTGTCAGAAAAGTGTTATCACAGCGAGGTTTAAGTGTCTCAACCAGTCGTCTCCTTTCTAGATGTAAATTTAGTTTTATTCGAGCTCTTACGATTCTGTGGTCACTACCTGCGCTCACTTGGTTTAAAACGTCTACATCTCGGAAAATATGCCTTTTATTTGACAATACGTAGTCGATTTGGTTCTTGGTTCTTCCGTCGGGACTTCTCCATGTCCACATCTTTTGGGGCTGTTTCTTGAAGAATGTGTTCACGGCGTATAGTTTTTGATATTCCAAGTAGCTGGCCAAAATATGACCCCTTTCGTTTCTTTGGCCTAAACCAAAACCACCCACATATTGGTCATCACCCAGATTCCCACCCAATTTTGCATTAAAATCCCCAATTACAATGGAATAGAATGAGGGGTTTTCATTGAGGGCCTTGCTTATATCATCATAGAAACTACCTATTTCTTCGTCGTCACTGGATGAAGTCGGAGCGTACACTTGAACTATCTTCAATGAGTATCGACGGTTGAGTTTAAAGGTCGCATATATTACACGAGGGGATATTGCACAGATTTTCTGCAGTAAATCAACCATCGAGGTATTTATGAGAAATCCCACACCCCCTTGGGACTTGTCGTCATATCCCTTGTAGTAGAATAGTTGACCAGTGTGGAGTTTAATCAGTTGTTCGCCTCGACGTCTAGTCTCGCAAAGACCCATTACATCCCACTTGATCTTGTTGAGAACTTCAGACTCAAGCTCTTCAAAGCGTTCATCAGTGAGTAAAGTTCTAACATTATACGTAGCCAGGTAAATATTGTTTAGGCAGCCGGATCCGTTCCCCCAGGGATTCTTAGCACCCTCCGTCCTGGAGGTTCCCCGACCGCTGCCGTAGCCAGGCCTGCCAGGACCACTGGGGACTGAGGGCCATCGTTTGTGCTTCTTTTTCATATTTGGAAGGTTCTTGGCCTTAAAACGCCACGCTGGCCGGTGCGGGTTGGCGAGTCCACTCTTTTCGGGGGTATTTCTGACCCCGAGGCTTGTGAAAGCCTAGTGTACGGGTTAATTAACCACCGCCCGATGCTCGGTGTTGGTGAGATTACGGCAGTTTATATCACCTCTCTGCCCACCCTCCTCCTTTCACATTCGGGCTTGGGACCGACAACGGCGGAGTTTGTTTTGTTTGTTTCTCTACTTTATGTCCATTGAACTATTTGGGTAGAATTTTCTACTTGAGAAAGTGGCACTATTAATGTACCGTATTTAACAGTAACATTTATTTACATTAAATATAATGTAAATCATCGGTGTATAAAATTCGACAGCAAAACTGCCTCGTCACCTAGATTAATCTAAATTAAAACGTGACGGTTGTTTATTATATATTTCGTATTTTTAAAACAGAAAGTCGGAGTTACGTAGTCAAAACATGAAAATTAAAACGGACACTTTTGTAAAGTGAAACCACCTGGTACATGTTGTTAGTAACCTTCACCAGTCAGTAGACATGTTTACAAACAAACGCAACCTGACCGCGCCTGCGTGAATGCCACGTCTCGTCTCCGTCACATGCAATCATTGTGAAACCACCCTACCATAAAATGTTGTTTTTCCATGAAAATGTGATGCTCAGACAACTATTTTTGTTATTTATAGATTTCGAGGCAAAAAATAAACGAGTTTGATGGTGTCAGTTGTAAAGGAAGTTAGTCGGAGGTCTAATTCATTCTAACATGAAGTTTAAAAAAGAAAAGTAGATTGATGCCAGTATTAATACTAAAACAAAAGAGTGAAAATTATGAGAGATGAGGTCGTCATCGGTACAAATAAAACGAGAACTTTGCAGCATGTTGTTATGGTTGTTGTTGTTTGTGATCCTCACGTTCATACATAAAGTCATTCATTTAGGTCAACTGTTCACTGTGGTCGCCGCCCACGCTACTTTCATCGATCCGTTTCCAAGAAAAACATATTTAGAAATGGAATAACTTGTAAAAACATTCATGGAACATACTCGTACATGCTTGTAAGCTTTTTCAGACGAGTTCATTTTTTAGAACTATCTAAAGAAAAACGTCAAATCTTACAAAACATCTAAGTAAACATCAAAATAAAGAAAACGTTTGTATTTTTTGCCTTCTTTAAAGAACGCTTGTTTATTTAGCGAACTTTCTAAGTTACATAACGGTAGTATTTTGCGTTTGTTTTGAAACAAAACTGTGTCGTAACGGTAACGGATCCTGTTTACAAACAACACTTACAATAAGAAGCCCCTGCCGACCACCTGGCGTTCCACCATCATTTTCCAATATGAAGCCACGTAAAATCACTTTTATAATTAACAAATTGAGACTTTCCCTTTGCAAACCAACCAACAGTGTACTTGAAAACAAAATTTCGAAAAAACGTATGATTGACAAATTAATCTTGTTTCACAACTTCTTTCCTGAGTTTAACGTAATGTTTCGATATTGAAGCCGTCTAAGTAAAACGTTAAATATGTTTTTTATTTTTGAAATTAAAACGTTTAAGATCAAAATGGTACTTGTAAATGAATCAAAACAAGTAATAAACATGGTTAATAATTCTATTTAAAACGCTAACTCATAGAAATAATCGTTAATAACTTTTGAAACATCTTTTTGCTGAAAAAAAAACAGTAAAAATAATAAATAGAAAGAAACAAGCTTTATTTACATATGATTCAATTTTGTTTACACTAAAAATTAAATTATTGGTATTGAAATGTCGTGACATTAGAATATTAGATAAACATCTGCTACTTTAATAGTTTATCGAACCAACAGCGCTATTTAATAGATAAACTTTCGACAAAAGGACACCAGAAACCGGGCATGCTTAAATACTTCTTTTGTAAACATAGAAATAATCGTTAAGTAATAAACGTGACATCTGAAACAACCGCAACCGTCTAGATTGTGAGTGTGACATCCGCAACAGAAGCGGAATGCGAGCGAATTGCGCAACTTGTTTTGACGGCAGCGCGGGCGCAGCGAAACCTTCATTGCTTCATACAGATTACTGATACTGCCGGCTTTCCAGTCAAGTAAAACAGGTCTGTGTACGAACTGTTTTTGTGGCCGCGTTCCGTCGCAGAACAACTTATTTATTTGTAAAAGATGAAAGAGACCGACACTTTCTGAATTACGATCTACTGAAAAGCTAAGTTGATCCAAAGAGGTGATTGGCACTTCAATATGTTTTTTTTTCTTTCCATTTATCTCACTGTAAATATACATAAATAAAGCCTCATTTATATCGTTATTGTTATTTAAAATCGTATGAAGAATCTCAATCACTGCAAGGCTCTGCTGTTTTATTCGCGTCATATTATTATGAGCATAGGAATTTGGTCAAAACAATTTACAAGTAAACTTTACAAATTCCTATACCATGAAACTCTTTTCAGGATAATGTGAGTTCCAAATACGAGATGCAAGTCAATAAATCTGTCGGTCATAATTAATTGTACAATTTTCCTGTTGTTTTTGTCGTTAATATTCGGTTTTACAACATCTAACGTCAATTACGTTCGTCGAACATTGGACTTCTGAGATATAATTAATGCTAAATCATACCTCCTTCACTATTTGTACAATATATGTATATGTGCGTCAATGAATTATCATGCAATAAATAATCTAATCATTTACAATGTTGTGTTTTGAAAAATGCACTTTTGGTTCAGTTATTTGTGCTTGTGACCTACAAAATAGTGTCGTTGAATAAGTAGTTCTAAAAAGTAAACGCTAGTTATGTTTGTTGAAGTGTAGGCAAGCAGCTGGTCGGATCCGGCTGCGCGGAGTCTGCGCCCGCGCCGCGCTCGTGTCGACAGCCTTGCTGGAGGCGGTGTTTTTGCAAAACTATTGCAACAACAACGAGGCTACGATAGACTCTCTCTTTCTTGTCCTTTTGCAAATAACTGCTTGTTATTTAGACGCTATTGAAAACCAGTTGTTGGCATTATTAAATCACTTGAAACGTTTCTTATCAGTATATGTTGGAGCTGTCAAATCATTAAGAGTTATCTGTATTGTGTATCGGCGCGTATGCAATTATACCTCAACAAGAAACTCATTGCGAAATGGAGCAGCTGATTAATGATATTGCTCTTGAAACGTGGTTACTGAACTAAAGTTACAATAGTCATTAAAAACTTGATCATATTACCTGGTCCAAATAAAATATTTTTACCATTTATTAGAGCAAATAAATATCGACAGTCAAGGACTGTAAAAAATTCCTCACACAACAAGTCATGTGCTTCTTTTGATTAAATACATATGCAAAATCAAAGTAAACATTAGTACATGTTGGCGAATTTAATCAAAACGTTGACATTGAGTTCACATGTCGGTTAATTACACCTGTTAGTTAATACATAATGCATTAGCCATAATTATGTCAATTCAGTGTTGATCGAAAAGCTGTATATACTTAAATGGTTAGCATAAATAGTACCTTCGTGAATATGATGTATACCAGTACTACCCATTGTGAAAATATCAATAAAGAAAACTGCAATGTCATGTTTTCCTTGGCGTCGCGCCGCCGCCGCAGCCTTTAGCGTCAATAAATAAACAACATTTCTTTAGAAAATTCCTTGCAAGTTTCCGTTGTATGCCCTCCTAAATTATAATTTGAAGCTCGACTCACACTTATACCGAATTCAGATATTAATGGACTTTCCTGATTGTTGATGTCATCTTATCGTGTTTGAAGTCAGCAGAACTTTGAGTCATCTGTCGTGTAAGGAAATGACTCTTGATGTTTGCTTTGTTGTTTATTATGTGTTGTGGTGAATGACATGTCTTTTTGGGTTTAGTTTGTTGTGATTAATACTTACATATTTAAGTATTTAATCATTGTTTTGTTATACTACTACTCACTACTGCCTCTTCTGTTTCTCGAAAGACATTCTATCAGTTGATCGTGGGTACTATATGAGGTCTATCAAAAAAGCCTTCTTCGTCATTGATTAATTATGATGTATTTGTTTATGAAATTATTCTGTAGATGAATATAATAATTTGATACGAGATCCGCCCACCATTTGACATTAAAAAGTTCGTCTAAAAAATATACGTTAGGGAAAAAGATTTCCTTTGAGTTACCATTACATCTCTCGTTAGAGTCGTCACGTGCTTGGTATATTAATTTCATCTTTTGTAATCGTTGAGCTTGGCCCACTTCTTACAGAGTTGTTTATCGACGACTTTCCTCTGTTCCTATCAGCCTGTTCCCGTTAACGTTTCGTAATCAAAGTACTTTTACTGTTAACTGTTACTTAACTAGCGGGCTTCATAGTTCATTGTGACATTTCCTTATTCCAACTTTTCCTTTTGTAATTGTTTTGTTATTAACATTCATTTTAATACTTATTGAAACGAGTTGAGCATTCGGTTTTGTGTTTCAAATGTCACATTGACATTTACATTTTTTATTACCACAAGTATTTCTTATTTCAGCAGAAGGTTTTTGCAATATTTCTTTCACAAGTTTTTCTTAGTATATTTTTTGTATTGCATAGTTTTTGTTTTTGTGGCGCTGCAGTGTGATGTTTGACTTGACCGGCCCGACCACGGCAAGGTCGCTGCTCGCTCCACAGCTTCACTAAGCTGTCACTCACCGATCACGTTGTTTCTCTTACCGCCGCCGCCGCCGTTGTAACATCAATTTACGTAACATTGAAATGGGAACTGCTGTTAAAAACAACCTTTTTATAATACTCAGAATTCATATTGTTTTCTTATTTCTTAAGTAAACAACTTAATGTTTACTTACAAAATAAGAAAATTTAGTTGTAGAACCATCTTATTGTTAACAGCCACTTGTTTATGCTCGACACGACCTTTACAATACTTTTTGTTGACATTAATATTCGTTTTGTCGGTTCCTTATTACTGTATTATCATCAATGTCATCAATCATTATGTAGGTACAGGCTGTCTATAGTTCAGGTAAAACGCCAACTGGTTTTAGGCGTTCCGTTATGCCTGTTGCAATAAAACCGTCGTGTGTAATTTACACGCGATCCGCAGTGGCTACATAACTCAAGACCACCACAACTTGTGTCAATCAAGTCAACCTACACCGGGCTCTTTCGAAATTGTGTCACCGATGCTGGTGGGGCTTCTCAGCACGCAGTCGCCGAGTGCTCCACAACGCCGCGCCGCCGCCGCTCACAACTGGGCTAAGGTCGCGACTGTGCATTTTTCATGTTACCTGTATACGAGTACACGGCATTGTTACATTCCAAATCCATTCATATGCCGGCAGAACGAGTTCTGTACTTAAAAATCCAGTTTAGAGAGTTGTCACACATAATTACGCAATTCATAGAGCTGATTTCGAAATAGTTTTAACTTAAATCATGCGTTCTTTAATTTAAGTAGCAAACATTTATTAAATATTATGTTTCAAAAGTGATATCTAAATAGGAGCTCTTTAATTTAAATTAATGCGTGTTTATAATAATTGCTCAGTTTTCGCAAACGTTGTTTGGGTTTTAATAACGTTTAAATGTAAACAACAACTAAATGCCACTAATTAAGTCGATTAGCCTATTAAATGTTTGGTATTTAGATTCAATTTTATGAAACTGGATGTTTCAATCCTGACCGTTTGAACTCTTCATTAAATTTGCAAATGGATATCCAAACAAAAACGTACCAGTTGATTAAATATTCAATGTTTGATTGAGCAAAACATGTCGGTGTTACTTCCATCAAGGAATGTGAATGATTTAGGACAGGAGTAAAAAACTAAATAAAGCTACATCATAAAATCGCTTTCATGTAAGAGCGCGATGCGATGCGGCTGCGCTGAGCTGCGACTGCGTTACAAAACTGGGTCAGCGAGTAAAACAAGCCACGTTTGATACGGGCTCGTATTATGATACCCATCCTACTGGCGCCGCCGGCGCGGGTGCAACCGACCACTACTACATTATGTGGGACGATTCGGAAAATGGAACACCAAATACGATGCATGCATTAGCTATTTCATCGGACAACATTCGTGGAGATATTTGATGGTTATATTGGGTACATCGATTAACTAATACGCTTCAAAATCTATTAGATTTCCAATAACATTTCGGAAAATTAGACATATTTGGTTTATCAGAAAATTTAAATTGAATTGTCGTTAAGGCTCGTATCCCAATGGATTAACCGGGTGTAATGAGTGTGGCCGGGCGCCGCACCTCCCGCATGAATCATGCCGTACCTTGCGGCCGCCAGCAGACGCAGTCGGAATGTAGGTCACCTGCTCGCGATGGTTTGTTTGGGTCGGTGGCTCCCCCAAATTAGAATGTGTTAATAATACGACAACCTTTGCTTACAGCGTCTCGCACGTCACGTTTTACATCACTCTATTTTTATCAGCAGTTAAACATTATCAGCATGCAGTGGCATCTCGGTGACACTAAATACTCTCTCGCCCACTCTTCTACTAAGAACATACTCAATCATGTAGCTTTCTAAAGTTTCTACACTTAAATCGTTTCTAATGACTATTATATGCCAATTATTGCATGTTAACTTATTAATTGTATACACACAGTCACTAAGGTAATCGTTTATTTATATCTGGCGGAAAATGCATAAAGTGCAGTGCTTTGGTTTTCCTGTTAAATCGTGTAACAGGAAAATAAATATTTATTACCTTAAGAAACGACGACTTATGATTTCTAGTAAGATAATAACGAAAGACCGTTCTTCTAAGTAAGCATAACGTGCAAAGATTTGTTTGTATACGGTATAAGTGCTTGCCAAGCCGCGACTGTGAGTATTCTTGGAATGTTTTCTATTTCTTCGATATTGTCATGGCAGTGAGCCACTCGGTACTGGCATTCCGCAATCATTTATCGATTTTCCATTTGTGCGAGGTAAGTAGTTATGCAAGCTGCATGTTGGCGCCGTAATATTGCTGCATCCGCTGGCCTGCTGGTAAATAGGTCAGTCGCCCACGCCGCCGCAGCACCCGTTTGTTTGGCTCCCCTTTATTGATCAAGCTCCTCGGTAGTCGGTACCCAAGCTCACAAGCTGTGCGCACGCAGACACCCCAGCTTGTGCATAAACTTGCCAATGCAGTCTCTACTCGCCTTACTACAATGATCTATTTACGTAACCCAATTTTATGTACGAATAATATTATGGGCAAGGAAGCAGGAAAAACATGAATTTTTGTAAGTCATCAACGCCAATTTGTCCGGCTGCATCTTATAGTGTAGGTATGTACGTCTAAAAAGTTATTTCAAAGTACATAAACATTTTGTATGTAGTTGTATTTATGGCTTGTTAAGGACGTATCAGGGCGGAACCGACACGGCTAGGTCAGAGAGGAGACAGACACACACCCCCGCCATAATCTTTATGTGTGGTTGACATGACAACGACACATTACTGCGACTCCGCCAGACGGGGCTCCGGCGGGGGCCGGCCACGAAGTTACACCAATTATGTTATATCTACTATTCATACTTCTTTGATATCTGATAGTGACTATCGGATAGTCAGTTACGGAACTTACGGACTTCAAACAACTGTGGCGTCACCACGTGGTTTCGTTAACATAGCCGTAGCCTTAAAGCACGAAATTCTATTCGCGTTGGTTCGCAAATTACATTGCTGTATTTTGTTCTATTTTTGGGCTTATTGTTGAAGCAATTTCATCAATACTTACCTATCAAGTTATAAAGAGCCGGTGTTAAGTTAAAACTCAACATTCAAAGATATTTCTCTAATTCGCTACGTTTATTAGGCATCTCGCCCACGGCGACTTTTTGTTGCGACTCTGTCGCTCGTTGACGAAACGCCTTACAGCAAGTCTCTTAACGCGCGTTGGCGGCAATTGCAATGCGCTACATCAATGAAAACGCCGACCGTATTGGAAGATATCGGAGGGAAAGTGGTGTGTGAGAGATCTAGTTACTAAATCGCGTTTGCATCGCGACAGAAGCACGATGGTATCGCGTTTCCAACAGTTAACGACCGCATCGCGACTGTAATGATTAGAACTTGCAACATAAGCGCTACAAAAAGCCGCCGTGAGCGAGGGCCCTTAGCGACCGCATCTCGACTGTATCGATTCGAACGCGCAACAGCATCGCTACAAAAAGCTGCCGTGGCCGAGGGGCCTTAAGGGCCTTCGCGCCTTTTAAGCCGTAAAAACGTTACATTCTAAAGCAAACTCCTGATTAACGGCTGGGTGTATTAAGATTGAAAAAGAAATATATTTGAAAGGTATATCTACGTATTAAATGTTAGTAATATTTTCATTTTTGACATGACAAATAGTTGAACTGTAAAAAAATTTTAACAACACGAAAAATTTTGTTCAAATAAATGCTCACTTTTTCTAATACGGCTTCTTTTATTTAAAATGTTTTTGAATAGATCAATCGGTTCAAAATTTACTACATATGTGAGTAGCGCTCATGTAAATCAGTCAATATTTTACAAAGAACTGTTGAAAATTGAGATTTCCACATATAAAACCGTAGGCGAAGGCGGGTTTTTGCAGCTGTTTCTGCCTAGCTGCATAAAGCCCTATGATATCATTTTGAAGTATCGCGGTATGCTCGGGACATATTAATATGTGCGGTGAAGATATGAAAATGTGCGTTTAGCTCCGTCTGGATGTTCAAGGTCATTGAGGGTACTATGCGCCTTAAGCCAATGTTCGACTTGTCAGACGGCATCAATGTTGTTGTTTTCGATGACCCCAGACAATTCACTTAATTTCTCAGTGGCGATACATACATCCCACATTGAATACATGGCTTTATGTCGCAAACTCATAGTATATACTATAAACTCATGTGCTATAAAGCTGTGAGCTGACTAGCTGACCTGGCCCGGCAAGTAGGCCACGGCTGTTGGCGTTAGGTCGCAGCACCACTCGTGATTGCACTCATAATTCCACACGATAGCAAAATAACATAATGTTTCGCTTGTTGTACGGGTAAGGCAAGTGATGTGACGTATTGTGCAATCACAGTTGTTCTAGTTTTTTTTAAGCGCTTAGCCAGAACAGGTTCCAAGATACCACTGACAAATTGTCGGTGGAAAATAATCCTAATGATATCTTGTTTTGTCTGTAAATTGGACCCAGACATAGGAAGGGAACTGATCATGCTTAAATACTTTATACTTGCAACATTCTGCCGATGTCGAAAATTAACTTAGAAAACCATTGTCAATGTATGTCTGACTGTTGGATTTTCGACTTACAGTTCGGCGTCAAGAGTTCAAATTCAAGCAGTGCAATAATCACACTAAGCATTAATTTAGGGGAGACGTTTAGTGTCAAATTGTCAATAAGTATTGCATTGTGTCTGTAAATGTCAGAATAAACAGATGTCAAAATGACGTATATAGTAATTACTTAACTTCAAGTCAGTTAATCTCGTTTCTTTTATTTATTTGGAACTTAAAACTGAAAATAAAAGATTGTGACAAGTTAATTAATGGTATCTAATTATCTAAGAAAAATCATAGTGGTCTTATTAAAACTTGAACTAAGTTTCTAAAGATAAAATATTTTGGCTAAACTAAGCTTTGAACATTTTTAACATTTAAATTGTTCAAATACTGTTAATTAATTACTTAGCAGCCATACAACCTGCATAAATATTTACCGAACAAACAAATAGGTAGTATTTTATTACATATTAAAGTATGGAAGCAATCGTTGCTTTTTGAGCAGCCACGTGGCATGACCCACGTGGCTCAATTGATCGATGGTTCCGTAGTAGCCTTGTACCTTGGTACACATAGTAAGATTGCTAGTAGGTGCTTTATTTCCAGGGTTAATTATTGAGCTTATTCTTTTCTTTGATTAGGTTACATTTTCTAAATAATAATTTCATGCTATTATGATAAATTCTTGCGTTAAAATTGAAGCTAGAAAATTCTGAAAGGTTAAAGATAAACTAATGTTTTTTTTTACAGTTTCATGCTATAACGAAGTTTCATGGTTGAATACTAGTTGATTTTATATGTAAAAAAAAATACAGATAATATCGTCTAGCAAGTCTCCGCGCCTGCGCCTATTTCCGCGCCACCCCCATTCTAGAGTTCGATCGCGTTACGTAGACGGTACGTGAAACGTAATCGTAAGTAGGTCGCTGGCTGGCGGTGCGCGCGCAGCCTGCTCCCCCCTCCTCCCCCCCGCGCCGCCACTACGACGTCACTATTGATCGCGCACGTGGCGCCGTAAGTGACGTAGAGCCTGGCGCGTCCGATAGTACCCCTGCCCCCTGTCTGCCCGTCGCGTACCTCACCACTTGCCACCCTCCGCCCCTGGCGCTGACTCTAGCAGGCCACCCCTCTTTAACTGCATACTGCAATTACGATGCCATGCACCTATTTCAGTCTTCAGTACCAACGATGACCACAATAACCGTAATTTTGTTAGAACTTGACGATTTTTTGATGATCACTTTAGAAAGGAGGAAAATAATGATAACTGTGCTTCGATTATTCTGTCTTTCACTTAGCTTAGTTAGATTGTAGTTCTCTTACGGTATTATTGTCACTTCGGTACAACAAAACTAAATTTCATAAGTTTCATGCGACAACTTGATAACTTGTACAATGTTCAGTATTATATCGACTTGTTATTGTAGTATTTTGTTACCTGGAACTGATAAAATACCGTCGGATCGATGTGCGATTTCTAGTTATTTTTAGTTTGCACAATTGAGTGACGTCAGCGTATGGTTCATAGAAAACTGTATGACTTCATAAAAAAACGATTTATGTTTCTTATTTTTCCCGTATGTCACTACTTAACGATAACAGAATAATATTTAGATAATGTTCAAGCCAGATAAGGTAATTAAAGTTCTTGTTTGTTTACTTTCACGTGGCACAATGTTCTGTTGTGAGGTTTCCACAATCAGTGGAAAACGTTGCAAGAACATTAATATCCATCCGCGATGTTTGTCCACGTGCGACTAAATTGTATGGTTTTGTTTATTCGATTTCGGTAGATTTCAAAATAGCCAAGCCACGGCTTGCAAAACAACAAACTTCGGGTGCAGGTAAAAGCTAGCAACGTAATTTTAATTTAAACTTTGCAAATATAGGTGCAAATAGTACAATTAAATATGCATTCAGATATTTATCATTCATGCTCAAACAGAGAGTCATATAAATGTTACCAACACGTGCGTGAAACAGATTCAGACACGTGTTTTTACTTTTTACTATTTCAAAGCCGTTCAAAAGATGAATGAATTCATAACGGGACCTGCGAGTATGCGCTGTATATCGATTTGAAAGCGAGTCCTGCATTATGCCAGGAACAATACAAACCGCACAGTCGGCTAATCTTAGATTTCACGTGAGTACTAGGAGCTCATAGCACAATGGAGCTGGCCTGTGTGTGCACACGATTTGCATGTGCGTAACAGCCAGCTTAGGCGCGCCCTACATAACGCCCTTCACTTTACAACAGAATGTATTTAGCATTATTTACGTAACACTGCACTTCTAGCGCTGCGAGGAAATCGTAATAATCCTCTTACTTAGACACTCTGGTCTTAAATCAAATACCAGGTTTCTAGAAGTATGTCACCATATTGTGTAATGTTTTTGCATCAACTTAAATAGGTTTTATCATCTCAAAATAGAGCCTGAGCACTGATACCTTATCATTCTAAGCATCTACATTAGTTCTATTTATATAAATAAAGCAAGTACATTCGTTCTATAAATATAATTAATGATTATCTCTTGGCACTTTCAAAGTCCGGTTATGCAGTAGGTTACAGATAAGGACAGACAATAACACAGGATAGCAAACCTAGTATGTTGCATAAAACTAGACTTAAGCTGAAGCTAACCACAGCCGACCTAATGCCTTGGCGCCACTTGTAACCATATACATAGGTCAACATGTACTCTGTAGCGACTGTAGCGTAGATTTTCCTGTGTACTTGTAGTACTTGAGAAATAGCTACCGTAATTTGTCTTGTCTATGCCAAGTATGATCATGAGATCATGATGATGATACAGTACATTACGAATGGACTCGTAAAAAGATGTAGTAGCCTTGTACCTTGGTACACATAGTAAGATTGCTAGTAGGTGCTTTATTTCCAGGGTTAATTATTGAGCTTATTCTTTTCTTTGATTAGGTTACATTTTCTAAATAATAATTTCATGCTATTATGATAAATTCTTGCGTTAAAATTGAAGCTAGAAAATTCTGAAAGGTTAAAGATAAACTAATGTTTTTTTTTACAGTTTCATGCTATAACGAAGTTTCATGGTTGAATACTAGTTGATTTTATATGTAAAAAAAAATACAGATAATATCGTCTAGCAAGTCTCCGCGCCTGCGCCTATTTCCGCGCCACCCCCATTCTAGAGTTCGATCGCGTTACGTAGACGGTACGTGAAACGTAATCGTAAGTAGGTCGCTGGCTGGCGGTGCGCGCGCAGCCTGCTCCCCCCTCCTCCCCCCCGCGCCGCCACTACGACGTCACTATTGATCGCGCACGTGGCGCCGTAAGTGACGTAGAGCCTGGCGCGTCCGATAGTACCCCTGCCCCCTGTCTGCCCGTCGCGTACCTCACCACTTGCCACCCTCCGCCCCTGGCGCTGACTCTAGCAGGCCACCCCTCTTTAACTGCATACTGCAATTACGATGCCATGCACCTATTTCAGTCTTCAGTACCAACGATGACCACAATAACCGTAATTTTGTTAGAACTTGACGATTTTTTGATGATCACTTTAGAAAGGAGGAAAATAATGATAACTGTGCTTCGATTATTCTGTCTTTCACTTAGCTTAGTTAGATTGTAGTTCTCTTACGGTATTATTGTCACTTCGGTACAACAAAACTAAATTTCATAAGTTTCATGCGACAACTTGATAACTTGTACAATGTTCAGTATTATATCGACTTGTTATTGTAGTATTTTGTTACCTGGAACTGATAAAATACCGTCGGATCGATGTGCGATTTCTAGTTATTTTTAGTTTGCACAATTGAGTGACGTCAGCGTATGGTTCATAGAAAACTGTATGACTTCATAAAAAAACGATTTATGTTTCTTATTTTTCCCGTATGTCACTACTTAACGATAACAGAATAATATTTAGATAATGTTCAAGCCAGATAAGGTAATTAAAGTTCTTGTTTGTTTACTTTCACGTGGCACAATGTTCTGTTGTGAGGTTTCCACAATCAGTGGAAAACGTTGCAAGAACATTAATATCCATCCGCGATGTTTGTCCACGTGCGACTAAATTGTATGGTTTTGTTTATTCGATTTCGGTAGATTTCAAAATAGCCAAGCCACGGCTTGCAAAACAACAAACTTCGGGTGCAGGTAAAAGCTAGCAACGTAATTTAATTTAAACTTTGCAAATATAGGTGCAAATAGTACAATTAAATATGCATTCAGATATTTATCATTCATGCTCAAACAGAGAGTCATATAAATGTTACCAACACGTGCGTGAAACAGATTCAGACACGTGTTTTTACTTTTTACTATTTCAAAGCCGTTCAAAAGATGAATGAATTCATAACGGGACCTGCGAGTATGCGCTGTATATCGATTTGAAAGCGAGTCCTGCATTATGCCAGGAACAATACAAACCGCACAGTCGGCTAATCTTAGATTTCACGTGAGTACTAGGAGCTCATAGCACAATGGAGCTGGCCTGTGTGTGCACACGATTTGCATGTGCGTAACAGCCAGCTTAGGCGCGCCCTACATAACGCCCTTCACTTTACAACAGAATGTATTTAGCATTATTTACGTAACACTGCACTTCTAGCGCTGCGAGGAAATCGTAATAATCCTCTTACTTAGACACTCTGGTCTTAAATCAAATACCAGGTTTCTAGAAGTATGTCACCATATTGTGTAATGTTTTTGCATCAACTTAAATAGGTTTTATCATCTCAAAAAGAGCCTGAGCACTGATACCTTATCATTCTAAGCATCTACATTAGTTCTATTTATATAAATAAAGCAAGTACATTCGTTCTATAAATATAATTAATGATTATCTCTTGGCACTTTCAAAGTCCGGTTATGCAGTAGGTTACAGATAAGGACAGACAATAACACAGGATAGCAAACCTAGTATGTTGCATAAAACTAGACTTAAGCTGAAGCTAACCACAGCCGACCTAATGCCTTGGCGCCACTTGTAACCATATACATAGGTCAACATGTACTCTGTAGCGACTGTAGCGTAGATTTTCCTGTGTACTTGTAGTACTTGAGAAATAGCTACCGTAATTTGTCTTGTCTATGCCAAGTATGATCATGAGATCATGATGATGATACAGTACATTACGAATGGACTCGTAAAAAGATGATGTTTGGCTATTTCCATCGTATGACGACAGGTAACGTCATACCAGAAACGCGCGGGAGATAAAGTAACAAACAAAACAGTAATTAAAAAGATCCTGGAATTGTTTTATGTTGTTTTGTACATCAAAAATAATAAGGAAAATTAAAAAAGAACCGCTTTGTTTTTAATGTCTAGTTATGATCTAGGACTTTTGGGAAAAAAAGATAATTTTGAAGTAGGTAGTGAATATTTGCTAATGTGACATACACAATTACACAGTATTAATGGTAAGCCAAGTTCCAATGTGCATATTATTTTACAGTTTCCTTATGTTTTGTAGAATTTTAGTGGGCGCGTAATACAAGCTCGTGATGGCTGAATGATAGGGGTTCCTCCTTTATATTGAGAAAGAAATAATGTCATGTTAAATTGCACATAGGAACAATGGCAAAGCCACTCTGTGAAATAAACAATTAATACAATTTTACCTGTTTTGTAATACCGCCAGGTAGGAAAACGTCATGCTTGTTGTTTTTATGTACACGAGGTTTTACGCTTTTGCCCGACCACCTGAAATAATCTGTGGGTCTAATTTTACAAAACAGATTTATTCTTAGTCAGGTAAAAAGCCCGTACTTGTACACCCAAACTTAAGTAGAAAATTCTGGAATGAAACATTTTTAGGAAAAATTTAAAAAATACATTTTAGTATAACTAGGCGTTCTGAAATCAATAATACAGGTACCTTTGCTATACTTTATCAGACATAACTAACCTTACATTGGCATACTTGTGCAATATTTGAACATCTCGATAAATGTTTGATAAAAGTCGAATTAAATAAACATTTTGCAGACGAGTGTAGAGTAGAGACGACAAGGTTCAATGAATGTTACAGGTATGTTTATTAACTTTTGTAAACAACTACTTCGACCTCATAACTTTATTTATAAATGCCTTCTATTTTTGTTGGTTGTGGAAGGCAATATCGTTACGATCATTCACTATTGACGCGCGGCAGTAAAATTGTATCAGAAATAAAAAACGTGACTTGAAATAAACGTTGTATCAAACAAAACAAGTTAATTTTGAACTAGAATCCATTAATTTGCTATGTGATTGAAGGATTGCGCAATGTTTCATTAGAGCCTGAAACTGAAAGGTACATCCGCCCACTCGCAGCTCCCAGCTCGGTGCATGGCGAGTCGCGTGACGCGGGAAATTGCGCACTTGTATGCTTGTATAACCTTTATATGATTGCTTCTAAGGCTATTTCAATGATGACGTCAGTAATACACTAAATTGTGCCGCGGCAAGGGTACGAAATGACCGTGTGTTAGCTCAACAATAAAACACAAACAATGAAAAAACATTGAGCAACGTTGCTGTAATGATGTTCTCGACGTTACCTGCTACGTTTTCAGTTGTTGTTGCTATAAATAACTTTATTGATGTTTGTTAACAGCGCCATTTGTTGGAGCTGTAAGCTCTGTCCACCTTGTAGGGAAGTTAGTGATTGTGTTACACTTACGTAAAGCTCGTGCTGCACTATCATTAAACATTATCTCCTCGTTCCGCCTGCACTCCACGAGGACGTGGGCGGAGCTGAACTTTACACCCACTATCCTACTCCCACGGTAGCCTTATAACTTTAATTTGAATGCCGTCACGGGAGAAAAGTTGCAATAATGTAGTCAGGCTCCTAATCAGATGTTTACCTCGTAGCTTTTTGTACAATATTTTATCTGCTTCGATGTTTCCCGGTTAATTTTAGGTACTGCCATAGCTCTTAACCTTATTTACCATTCTTCCTGCACAAAACTACATCAGAAAAAAAACATCATCAGCCTATAAGGTTCCCACTATTGGGACAGAGGCCTCCTCTCTATAAGGGAGTAGGCCATAATCCACCAGGCGGGTCGAATGCGGATTGGTAGATGTCACATGTCTTCAAATTTCTTTAGTCTTCAAAAACATTATTATGGCGAAATAACATTTTGAGAGTAAGATACTACCGTAGAAATGTTTCGATAAGTGAAACTTGCGTTCCTTTGGCTTTGGTAGAAATCTAGCGAGTCGGATTTCACTCGTATGATATAACATTGCATCAGTTCGATTTGGGTCAGGCCACGCTGCAGCGGAAAGGCCGAAGGTCGTGGTGCAGTGCAGCTGCGGACGTGGGTGTGCTCCGAGGGTTGGAGGCGACAGCGGGCAGGCGGCAGGTAGGCGCCAGGAGTAGGCGCTGAGGGGGCGCGTACACGCCAGCGTTACATAACTCTACAGCTGTAGCTAGCTATATGTACTGTACTTGCCGAGTTCCGTTAATGCCGAAGGTTGCTGCGCGTAAGGTCGTCCGTCTGGGTCACGACGCAAGCCGTACCGCGCCGTATTTACGGCAATATTTTCTAGGTAATAGTACAACCTTCTAGTTCTTTTACTGCCGTTTATGTTGGTAGTTATTTATAGACTTCAAAGAAAGTTAATTACTTGTGCTAGTCTTAATAATGAAAACAAGGAACTTGCATAATTTGAAACATGCTATTTCTCTTGAACAGTTCAGAGGGCCTTATTTTATATAAAGAATGTCACATATGTAAGTCTCCCATATTTTGGATGGAGCGGAAAGGACTGACTATAAAATAACCTGATTCTTCTGTCGATTTTTTAATTCCCCGCGACCCCGAGTCATACCGTTCATAAATGCTAAAAAAGTATTTTTGTGTATATTTGTGGAGTAATAGTATTCGTTATCTTTTCCTCGTATCTACGATGTGGGTTCACTATCTGTTATTTTCAAAGTGCATTTTATCAACTTATCGCAATACTTACGGTAGATTTCATATGAGTACATGTGGCACTTAGCACCCCCAAACTTTGAACTAAATATAACTAACTGTTCATGATAGTACATTTATGAATACCCTTTACAATCTAATTGTTGAATAGAAAAAAGAAGGCACATAAGTAACGGCTACGCTGCTGCTACCCTAAGCCACCGCTCCGTCTACGACACACTAGCCTACGCTGCGGCTACGACGTAGGCCCATGTAGCGTCTACGAAACGAGGCCTACGCCGCTGCTACGCTAAGCCACCGCTCCGTCTACGACACACTAGTCTACGCTGCGGCTACGACGTAGGCCTATGTAGCGTCTAGGAAACGAGGCCTACGCCGCTGCTACGCTAAGCCACCGCTCCGTCTACGACACACTAGTCTACGCTGCGGCTACGACGTAGGCCTATGTAGCGTCTACGAAACGAGGCCTACGCCGCTGCTACGCTAAGCCACCGCTCCGTCTACGACACACTAGTCTACGCTGCGGCTACGACGTAGGCCTATCTAGCGTCTACGAAACGAGGCCTACGCCGCTGCTACGCTAAGCCACCGCTCCGTCTACGAAACACTAGTCTACGCTGCGGCTACGACGTAGGCCTATGTAGCGTCTACGAAACGAGGCCTACGCCGCTGCTACGCTAAGCCATCGCTCCGTCTACGACACACTAGCCTACGCTGCGGCTACGACGTAGGCCTATGTAGCGCCTCCGATGCAAGGCCTACGCTGCAGCTACGCTTATCCACCGCTCCGTCTATGACACACTATCCTACGCTGCGGCTACGACGTAGGCCTATGTAGCGTCTACGAAACGGGGCCTACGCCGCTGCTACGCTAAGCCATCGCTCCGTCTACGACACAATAGTCTGCGCTGCGGCTACGCCGTAGGCTAATAGAGACCGTCTATGACACGAGCTGCTGCTACGCTGAGCTTCGTTCAAAACTCCTAATGTCTGCTGGAAAAGGCCCCGGGAAAGGCATTTTTATATTCTGTAAAATCTCATTACTTAAAATATGCTTCTTCTCTTCTGAGAAAAATCCTTATAAAGTCTAAAATCAAATTAACAAAAACATAATGTAAACGTACATATTTGGTCAAAGCCACAACTAACTACATAACTGATAGGCATAATGTAAATAGTAGTTAGTACAAAATGTTGTGAACAAAACTGGTCCAAGGGCAAATACAAATTTCCTATACGTTGGGATTTCCTAACATATAACGGTATTTTTATTATTTTTACATTCCATGTGCTGCGGTATTAATTTAGACATCATAATATTAGTTGTATAGCACGCATAAGCTTAATTTATATCTAGAAATAAAGTGTTCATAATTTGATATGCAATTATTTATTATTATAATTATGTGCGTTAAACCTTTTATCATTCTTATCATCATATCGATAACATCTTATATGTACGAACGAATTCTTTAGTATTAGGTAAGGTATTTATAATGTTTGTGGTTGCAGGATTTCCCCACAGTAGTGCGTCATCGGTGTATCACACTGTACACTGTGCAATGTGGGTACTTACTGTAGCAGTGGGCAGTTACTATTTATAGCAAAGTTAATAAACCGAAGTTATTTTAAAACCTGTAAAACCTAGTGAGCTATAAAATTCCATTGGGAATGTACGTTAAACCACAGGTTTACTCAGTTCAACGAGCTTTGCGTCTGTAAAGTTTACCGACTGAAACTTTGAAAATAAATATAAAGACGCGGTCGGCGCCGGCCGGCGCCAGTCGCGTGATGACAAATCTGAAATCAGATAGAAAACCGATGTTTCATCGTTCTGAAAAACCAGATAGCTCATCTTAGCGAGGGCCTGAAGTGTCTTGTTATTGTGTACTTATAAATAACG
Organism: Agrotis segetum; assembly: GCA_036375495.1. Lineage (NCBI taxonomy): Eukaryota > Metazoa > Arthropoda > Insecta > Lepidoptera > Noctuidae > Agrotis > Agrotis segetum. Next base: position 75,530 of record JAQSVV010000501.1, on the reverse strand, counting down.
AATGTATGACTACTCTTTGTTGTTGAGAGGTTAAATGAATCATAGCTTTAAGAAAATAAACTTAATGCAGTAGTTATGACTAACCCCCTTAGCTTTTGTCTTGCCTTCTCTAGGTAAAATTTATTTTTGTATTACTTACGAGTATTAACTTCGTACTCAAATTAATCATATCAATATTTTTTAGCCAAATGAAAATAAACAAATAACAAATAAAAAACCGCAGTCGGTTTACCTGTTTGTGAGCCGCGCTACTTACGTCAATAAACCATACATTGATTGAAGTAGGTAGTGAAAAACAATATGCCCTGAGTTTTTGTTGTTTTCACAGAAATATCCTCAAGACTCAAGGGAACTAGTAGTATTCCTGTTCTGAAATTATATTAAAACTGTTTTTTGTTGCATATACTTAAAAAATTATCATAGATTGGATTTGGTTGGTGATGAATGAAAAACAATAGTCTCAAAAAATTAATTTATGGTCAAATTGAACGTAATCTACTTTTACCAATATAATAAATACGAAAGTTTGTGAGTTTTATGTATGTTTTTTACACATAAGAATTGTTTTTATCAGGATTTTATGTTCCAGTGCAAGTGGGATAATTTTAGAGTTGTAGCCGAGCGAAGCTAGTATATTAAATGAAAATTCAACCTGCTTTGCCATTTTTACGATGCAAATAAGCTTGCACTTTAAAGGTCCATGTCGGTAAACACAGCAGAACGTACTGTTTTTCGTGTGGGATTCTAAAAAATATTATTGTAACCTTTGATTGTATTTGTTAGCTGTCTGCGATGAATAATGGCAGATAGTGGGTGGAAAGACAGATGTTGAATTCGTTATGAATAAAGTATCCTTTTTACCATCGGAAATCTAGACGTACTGCTGATTACCAGGCCATTCAGCCAATTCTCACAAAGTGTTTCCTATATTCCTTCAGAGTGCGCAAAACAAAAGAGCGGAACGCAGTACCTCCGGACTGTGTTCCCGAACGCATACAAATTGTATGCATCAGAATCACTACAAGTTAGAGTTAACAGGTTTCTTCTGGGTTGGCTCGCTCAAAGAGATAAAGCAAAAAATATTGAAAAATTAAAGTTTTATAAAAATAAAAAGCCCGTATATTTAAACATTCTAATTACAAGGACGAAGAATGTTTTTAATAAAAACCTCATTTTTATTAAAAACATTGTTATCAGTTCAAGTACGCAAGTATTTTATCTATTGATAAAGAATTTGACAAAGTTTAAGTTTAGTGCTGCGTCACACATCGAGGTATTTTTCCTAGAACGATTTCACGATAATGCAATTAAATAAACGTTTTTCCTGTAGACATCCATGATCACTGAATGGTATTGCCGAAAATTGTAATTGCTTCATCTAATAGGCACGTGAAAAAGACTTACAATAATAGAATATGTTTTTTACAAAAAAATGGTTTTTCTTTAATACAATTTTTGCTAACGTCTTCGCCCGCGTTTATGTCAAAATTATCCACGGGAACGTAACATAGAAAAGGTGGCCCATGACGACGTCTTATTTCGGTACGGGTACCTATGCTATTACCTTATTTTGTGCCAAAAATCGTCCAATTCCGTTCAACAGTTCACTTTCTGTGTGAAAAGTCTAGTCTGTGTGAATAGTCAAATGTTGTTTTATTCGTTGTCATCGTTATTACTGTAGGATAATTGATATTGGTAGCATCCATGTAAGCCACAGATTAAGTTATTATTCTAAACGCAGATTATTCCCATATGTTTAAAATTATGCATGTGTCATGTGTTTATTCTAACAATGTATGACAAATGAACCCACAATTACAGCAGTGGAAAATGATTTCCATTCACTTGGCGTACACGGTACGGATTCCGCAAAAGTGTAGGGCGCGTGAATCGGGCTCAGCAGTGACGCAAGTTGTTTTGCCAACTTTACTTACTCACTACTTTATAAAGTATTTCGCAAGAAAAGGCGCCGCGTCCCCGTTTCAGTTAGTAAACAAATACAGCACAGTTCTGCAGGTTTGTAACGCGTGTAAACTATAATTTCTGTGTTCATTCAATAGTAATTCATCAGTGGGTGACAATAAATGCATCAGCTTTTAATTGACTTGCTAAATTATGACTGTGGAACCTATGTTAGTGCTCAATATGATCCAGAGCTCGGTAAGTTACAATTGTTATTATTTTATTTGTATAAAACAAATTATTGTAATTACTCGCATAATGTAACCTGTCTGTATAATTTAAATCATTTTAATTATGTTTACATGTTTTCCTCTGGGTTTTTAATTTCAGTACATTGTCGATGGTAATGTAGGACATTATTACAAGAGTATAACTTTTAAATTACAACTGTGTATACAGCCTATTTAGATCATACCGAAAATCTCGAATCTCAAACAAAAATCACGACGACAATCAGTCATACATCGTCTACTTTAGAAAATAGTACAATGAGTCGTCTGTAGTGTAATGAATGATACTATGTATTGTTCTATTTCTTAATTGTAAAACAGGATGTATTGTCGACGCCAATCTCTATCGACAATCGTATTCGGTTATCTGTCGTAAACAATGGCGCTTTCGCATGCCTGCACGTTCATACTACGAGTACTACGACTAGCGCACACTTTTTAACTGTTGTCTCATCCGAAACTCAGTTTAGTCATACCGGAAACAAATATCAGTTTATTTACTATTTACTTCTTCTTGTTCGATTTGAGCTTTTTTAAGCTATGTACTACAAATTACTTCGGAAAAATTGAGATCCACGTTGTTGATAGGGCGTGTCGAAATGTAAATGGTGGTAACCATTAACATTTGGCGATCAATTTGATGTTATAGCAAAATTGAGTTAAGACTAAATATAATAACTTCGACTAGAACCATTGTAATTTGAGATTTTTATTTTTGGTTTAGGTTTGTGGTCACAAAGTTCTGAAAGTTGTTATATTTAGCCCGAATAAAATTTGTTTTATGTATTGCCTTATTATGGGAGAAAATGTTATTATTAAACTATAGTGATAATTCTGTTTACATGCATATTCTATGGGGTTTTTCAGAGTCATTAGCTTTGTTTTTTCCTGGAACACTCGCCGTTTTATGGATATACTCGATAAATAATACTAAATACAGTATTATCCTTTGCATAAAAAAAAAATAATAAAACCGGATAGGCGCCTAAAGCTTGTGTATTATAAACTTAGTGACTGCCATTTTTACATTCCATTATTTAACTACACAATTTCAATAACAACACCATTCCGTCTCAGTAACTAACTAGTTATCACACAGAGCCGGCAGTGTTTATTAATTTGTTTGGTATCATAGAAATGGAAATCCCATATTGAACAAACTGATGATAAAGCAATTTTTCCTTGTATAAGTTCTTTGACTTGAAATGGCTAATTTGTGGAATAACGTGGATTTTTATTTATATAATTATGAAATATATTTCATAATTATATACATAAACGTAATATACATGTTGACCTGTGATTTTTGGGGAAACAAGGAAACTGACATGATGTATTATTTCAAACAACATTTCCGCATGAAACATGTTATTTAACTGAAAATCATTAAACGTTTCTTTCAATTAAACAACATTATTCTTAGATCGACTACAATATACAAACACTTATTCACGCCCGAAAATTCGAATAATACAGACGTCTAGACAAGAGTTGGATTATACATCTATAGTTTAGTCTAGACGGGCCATGACCCTTTTAATATCGGAGTACTTGAACGCTGAGCTAGACAAATTTCATGAGTGTACTACGAATTTACTGGGTGCGACTTATAGCTGATGTTAGTGACCCCCCGGGACTTAACCCGAACTTGCCGCCAGACTGGTAGATAACGGGTAAAGGGTTCATACAATTGGATTATGTAAGTCCCCTGCAAACAATCCCGTCTTATTAATTTGGTACTGGACGATATCTAAAGTTGATATGGTGCTATCAGAAAACTGTATTGAGATTTTTTTTGGCAACATGCGATTGTAGGTCTGATGTATTTAATGTCTGATAATTTCAAAATATTAACATCGTGCTAACGTTCACTTGAAAGCTACAGAAAGTAGGTCGTCAGAGTGTGATGTAGGCATAACGCTACGAAGCCACATTCAAATAAACAAGTAGTAATTAATTACTATAAAAAAAAAAATATTTGGTTGAGACTCTGTATAAACATTGAAATATTTTGCCATGACTTGTCTGTCCATTGATTCTAGGAGAGGCCTAAAACCCGTGTGCCCAAACAAAATGTTACAGGACAAAAAGCATGTCTTAATGAATATGAATTGGTACACAGCAAAAAAAGGCCAATGTTCACAACAACCTGAACATTACGAATAGCGAGCGTTTGATACCAAGGTGAAACTGACAGACCAAAGTTAAATGTCATGAGATGATTTTCAATATTCAATCAAAATTCAATGACGTACGAATCTCGACCAAATTACTTACAAATTCATAGTGTGTTTTATTTTCTTTTAACAATTGTAATCTTATCGTTTTTCATCATTGTAACAATTGCTATATTATTTTATAAGTACCGATTAATATTCGATTATTTTAATAATGTGATAAAAATTATGGAATAATTAATTAATATATTCAGATATGTTTTTAGACAGTTTTTCAACACAAATCAGATAGCAATTTCTGAAATGACTGATTTCTTTTCTGGAGCAAATCTAGTATAGACAAAGTCAAGACAGTTGATTGAAAATAGCTAATACTTATTTAGTTTTTGTTACTAATTGCAATATTAACAAACAAAGTTGTTTTTTCTTCAACATTGCTGTCCTAGCTACATACTTAGACTATTGAAAAACAACATCATTATGGAATCAGTAATGATGATTCTGTACAATTATTTCGTGTTTCCGACTCAGAATAACAAGTTGTTTTGCAATTGTTGTTCATTTGGCGTTATCTGTTTTCTGTTCATGTAAACACTTGCTAAAGTTTAGGCAGAGCTCGTGTCATTAAGCAGTCACATTTTCATGGCGGATGGCTGATCACGCGATATTTTACGTCTTCTGAAGGACATGGACGTGAGAATACTGTCTTTTGTGTGCCTTATTACTGAAATAAAGAAGCAATGACGACCCAAGCGACCTTGTTTGTTTACACACTCATATAATACGACTGTAGCATACAAACACTGGTGTGAACATGTAAATATTATTTATTATGAAGACGTGAAATGATGAATTGATCTGATTATTCATGCTCGGCAGCGCGGACGCCTAGTAGGTGGCGTTACACTCTGCACCGAAAACTTTTATATTTATAAAAACTCGTCACTGTTGTTTTTAACAATTTAATTTAAACTAGACGTTGATGAATGATGTAAAATGCGGTCAATGCGACATTCATGTTGCCTAAATCGCGATCGGTGGCTTTGTTTTTAATCATAAAAACAATTTATTTGATTTACTTTTTTCAGAAACAAATTCTCCTGAAAGAAAAGTTATTATTCAAAATGTTATTTGACTGGCTTGTTGGTCTAGCGTGGTTAGTGAGCTTTGCTTCCAAATGACTGCTATGCCGGAGGTCGTGGAGGCTTCGATTCCCACCCAGGACAAACGTTTGTGTGATGAGCACGATCATTTGTTTTGCTGTGTCTGGGCGAATGTTTATCTATAATAGCTGTATGTATTTAGAAAAAAATAACTATTATAATAATATGTATATTTTGATCAGTTGTCTTTGTCAGTACCCATAACACAAGCTCTGCTACTAGCTTAAACAAACTGGACTAGATGGCGTTGTGTGACAGTTGTACAAAAGAATGTAACAAACGCTATTTTATTATTATTAATAACTTTTCGAAATCCACAGACAAACTAAGCCCTAAGTGGTTCAATACCTGCGAGAAAAGCTCCGCCCTTACATGGCTGGGCTCCCCCGTTGACGCAGAGTCTCCAGCATAACTCAGTTCGTGGAGGACGTGGTGAGCGCCCTGTTCCCTTCGCGAGGGGAGGAGTTTGCTCCCCTACAGCCCATGGCTCCGTCTCCGACGGAATCTGAGGAGGAAGCTGACGCGAACGCAGACCACAGCGATGACGACGTCTACGACGCTCCAGAGGTGACCGAGGTAGACCTGAGAGTGGCAGTACAACGGCTCAAAGCCAAAAATACCGCCCCAGGAGCCGACGGCCTGCCAGGAAAAGCCTGGGTCCTGGCCTTCGGGACTCTCGGGCCTCGACTAGGGGGGCTCTTAAGCGCGTGCCTGGAGAGGGGCCGGTTCCCGCTTCCTTGGAAGACGGGGAAACTGGTCCTGATCCAGAAGTCCGGGCGCCCATGCGGACTAAATCCGTCCGCATTCCGGCCCATCGTGCTGCTCGACGAGGTGGGCAAGCTCTTTGAGAGAGTCATTGCAGACCGCCTCGCCGGGCACGTCTGAATCGAGTGGGCCCGAACCTGTCGGAGAGCCAGTTCGGCTTCCGCAGGGGGCGCTCGACGGTGGACGCAATCATGCGCGTGAGAGCCCTCACGACGGGGGATGCAGTGGCCCGGGGCAGGGTCGTCTTGGCGGTGTCTCTGGACATCACCAATGCCTTCAACACCCTGCCCTGGAGTTGCATCAGGGAGGCACTCCGGTAACACCGGGTGCCGACCTACCTCCGCCGAATAGTCGAGGACTACCTGACGGACAGAGCCGTCATCTACCCCGGTCACCGGGGAGAGTGGAACCGGCGAGAGATGTCGTGCGGTGTTCCACAGGGTTCGGTCCTGGGACCGCCCTTGTGGAACATCGGATACGACTGGGTGCTGCGCAGCGACCTCCCTGACGGCGTCAGCGTAATTTGTTACGCTGACGACACGCTCGTCCTTGCACAGGGAGAGTCGCACCAGGCGGCGGCCGACGTGGCGACGGAAGCGGTCGCGACAGTCGTCCATAGGATCCGGCGGTTGGGACTCGACGTGGCGCTGCACAAGACGGAGGCCATGTGTTTTCATGGCAGCCGTAACGCGCCACAGTCGAGTTACAGCATTACGGTGGAAGGAGTTCCAATCGGCGTCAAGGGGACGATGAAGTACCTGGGACTCGTCCTCGACAGCCGGTGGAACTTCAGGGAGCATTTCCTGAGTTTGGCCCCAAAGCTGAACCGTGCAGCAGCCGCCTCAGGCGACTCCTGCCCAATCTCAGCGGGCCAAACGCTTCCTGCCGTAGGCTGTACGCTGGTGTCGTGCGGTCCATGGCCCTCTACGGGGCCCCTGTGTGGGCCCTGAGCATCCGGACGCGACCACAGAAGCTGGTCGCATGCCAGAGGGTCATGGCTATCCGAATGATCCGGGGATACCGCACGATTGCCGGCGAATCGGCCAACCTCCTTGCCGGATTACTGCCTTGGGATCTGGAGGCGACTGCCTTCCAGCGCGTCTATGAGTGGCGCGTGGAGGCGCAGCGCCGGGGCGTGACCCCGCTGCCTCGAGAAGTCGAGGCGCGGCGGGAAGAGCTCCGGCGCGATCTCAGGGCAGCATGAAAGGAACGACTGTCGCGACCGAAGGCCGGGCACGCCGCAATTGCGGCGGTAAGACCCCTCTTTGAGGAGTGGCTGGAGAGAAGTCATGGCGTCCTGACCTACCGCTTGACGCAGGTCCTCACCGGACACGGAAGTTTCGGGAGGTACCTGTGTCTGATGCGAAAGGAGGAGACGCCTGGATGTCACCACTGCGAAGATCGCCCGGAGGACACGGTGGAGCATACGGTGCAAGACTGCCCAGCTTGGGCGGAGCACCGACGTGTCCTCACGGCTGCGATAGGCGGAGACCTCTCGCGCCCGGCATTGGTTGCGGCCATGCTGCGGGGCGAGACGGTGTGGGAAGCGGTCAGCTCCTTCTGCGAGGCAGTAATGCTCGTAAAGGAGGAGGCAGGCCGCGAGCGAGAGAGGACAGCGTCCTCCCTCCGCCCCAGCCGCAGTGGTAGGCGCCCACGGCGACGGACGTCGCTCGATGATCTCCGGCCACCGTAGGCGCGGGCATGCGGGCAGCGAGTAAAGGGCAACTCGCTGCCCGACCAAGGACCATGCCCGGGTCGACGGCGCGTTGTGTCCCACGCGCGCCTCAAAGAGCGTCAGCATAATGACGGGGCCCCCCTCTCAGAGGGCCAAACCCTGTCGGGGTCGCGGGATAATTCCGTTACCGTAACCCCGGAACGTAACAGGCTATGAAGGACACCGTGGATTTTAGTCAGTAGAAGTCTGACAGTCCCTCCCGCCATGCCCGGGGTTGGAGGACTCATTTGATGATTTTACCACGCTAAAAAAAAAAAAAAAAAAAGTGGTTCAAGTCGGCGGTGGCGGTGATTGTTTTTTTTTTTTAATTTCAGCAATGAGTTAGGTGTCTCTACGGCGTAAATATTTTGTGAATATTTAGAACAAAAAACAGATCAAAATCCTCGGACTATCGTACTACTACGTCATCGTATCGATACAAGATACAACCAACGTATTCCTCCTTTTGTAGTCTGTTAAAATGTAGCCAATGCGACATTTCAACAGACTTCAAAAATACTAATGTTTTAGTTTGTTTTTATAAATATGCCAAAAAACAGGTTTATTTATTCTAATGCCTCATTTACATTCAGCCCCTACCGCTGCCCCTCGCGCTGCCGGCAATAATTCCCTAAATACTGCTGCAGCAGGATCGAGAGGAGTGTGTGTTTACATTCTGCCCTACCACTCACTTCGCTTTCAAGATTCGGCAATGGCAGACGTCGAAATAATTACAGCGGCCGCAATAGATTTAAAATGATATCGAATACAAAAAAAGATTGTTACGACGAACATTCTTTTTTTGTGATGACGATGGTGGATGATATCTATCCATTGAAATAGAACTTTATGTTATAACTGTTCATGTTGTTTATCCTTAACATCCCAAATTACTTTTTCCGTTTCCAGTTGTTCTAAGAATTTTATGTAATCTTGTTGCTCCATTCGTACAGCATTTTCGATGATGTTACCGAACGTCTTTCTCCTCCAGGCGCTCGTCGAGTACTGAGCGTCAGAGCAGAATGTTAAACACGCACTGCCGCTCGCGCTGCCGGTCCTTTGACTTCCGCACAAAAAAAAAAAAAAAAGCCTTTTACCTAGGGAGCACCGGGCAGCGCGAGTGGCAATGGCAGTGGCATGAGAAGTATCGCGTTTACACACTCGTCCTGCCCACTTCCCTGCCCATTTCCCTGCTCACTACGGCTGAATGTAAATGCGGTATAAAAGCAGATGTTTGAATTAACTGAAACAACATTCCAATAGACTGTAGCGACAGTGCAGGTTTTTAATAGATATACGCAATTTATCGGCCCCGAATTCACTAAACTAAGTAATTAAATATGTACAAATGTTGTTTAATAAATATAACTCATTGAACTGGTTTTGATAAACGATCACAGATCCGTGTCGTGATCTGACACTAACGATTTAGTATTTGATAATAGAAAATTAACTCAGTCGAATTGATTTAAAGTCAACTAAATGAAAGTGTTCTGGTGATACATAATAGCTTGCGCTGCTTCCGGGGGCTGGGTGCGCGGGCGCAAGCGGACGAGCGCGGAGCGGCGCGGGCGCGACACGCGTGGGAACCGCGCAGCCACCACACAGTTCCCACGTCCCATTGTCTCTGATCGGCTCACGGCCCAACCTTTGACACATCATAGTCGACCTAAAAACCTGCAGACAGGTAAAGTAGTTATAGCCGCGTTATTGTTATAATGTCCACATGCTATGATGAAACACAGTGTTAGAATTTCATATAGATGTTTCAAGTTTCAACACGTACAAGTATCGCTTATTGCAAGATTTTAAATGCCTAATCTCGATCACGTTAGATTCTGTTGTTTATGTGGCGTGTATGTTATAATATTTCAGATAAGATAAATGGCAAAAAATATCTTCAACTTCCAAGCAGCTTTAAAATGTTATCGTGTGCTGTGTTATGTAATTATTGTTTTAATATGTGTGGCGAAGACAATACGGCTTGCGTCGGCGCCGCCAAGGTCGGGGTCGTTGAACCTATTTACGTCTTTCAGCAAGAGGCGCCGGGCGTCGCGTCGCGCCGCGTGCCACCCCGCACGTGGAAATAAACTGTCATTAATAAAACACCCTGCGATAACTAGATTACTTACCTTGATAACTTGACACTGTGTTCAGTTTTACGTGGTAAAATTAAAATTAAAACTGCTATTGCTTTTAAAAGTCTCATGATCCATTGATGTGCATCCCAGTTTGGTTATATTTTTTGGTTATTGTCATGTATACTACTTGTTTATTATTTTGATGATCATTCGTAACACTGAACACTTATTTTGATAGTGAAAGGTTCGATAAAAATCGCACTTGTTAATGCAAATTTCCCCAGCTCATGTCACAAATAAGTGATGATAATAATTATTATAATGATGCAAAAGGTTTTTTTTTTAGTTGAATTCCTCATGTTTAACTTGTAAAATTATGTTTTTTGTGATAGATATAAAACTAAACAGCGGCGTACAAAAGCGCGGGCTATCAATATTTGTGTATCTGTGACGTGTTTCTCCCGCCATGTTTGTTCAATGTTCGAGTGGCCGCACTACTCGCTGCTCGAGTTCTGCGCCCTCATCGCTCTCATTGTGTCCACCGTCAATCAAAATATCATTTATTGATACGACCGACCGACATTACTCCACTCGGCCATTGCCACTATTTGACAAACTTTTAACGCCACTTGATACCTCCTGTACAATTTCTAGTTGATCTATTGGGTAAATAATAACACTCTTATACTGCTTAATTAGTCAGGAACACATCCAAACAAAACATATAAATAAAATCATCATAAATTCTACTCGTAAATGTATCCTCATATACGAGCTGAGACCTAAATCGCTAGCTGGTTTTTGTTACACTGATCGTGAAAACCATTCAAGCAAAGTGCATAATTATTTGGTTAAGTCAAAATTCACAATCATCCTAATTCAAAATCCTCATAAAAATGGTTCTCAACGGAATGGCATGGCGGTTCATCAAGGTTTTTCAGCTGTCAAATATAAACTTATTGCGCAGTGGTTTCTTACTGAAATGATATGAAATGTTTGTACCTATATTTCATTGTTGAATAAGAATCTCACATCCTGCTGCCAAAAGTATAAACATTGGCTTTGCGTGGAAATCAAAAATATCTCAGTGTGAACGTAAACATCGTGGGTACTGGGTATGATGTACCCACGGCGGTCTCTGAGCTCACCCACTGTATGACAAGTGGCGTAATGTTCGCCTCCGCCAGGCCACTATTACATACACCGTCAGATTTATATAGTATCGCGTGGGTATTCTCACGATGTTTCCCTTCATAGTCTCATACTGGGTGATAAATTTAAAACGTGAGCGTAAGTACTGTTACGCATCTGATGTACTTACGTTTGCATCAACGTAATTTCTGATGTCATTATGATTGTTCAGGAAAATAAAGGAAGTACGAAACGTCACACCCTTTGTTATTGTCATACCCCAAAGGGGGTGTTTTCTCTGAAGCTGATTGTACACAATTCTCTATCGGACTGTAATGCACGGGGCTTTCAGTTTACTTATTTCGCTGCATAAGTACCAAGCAATACCCAGAAATTCGACGCGACGCACGGACGCATATTTCCTCCATATTTTTTTAATCGAATTCCGAGGACCAAATATCACTGTTACATGAACCGACCACAGTCCAGGCATAGAATATAATAATAGTGTCCAGGTTTCGTCCGAATATACCCAATGTTAGCTGGAATCTTATTTTTTATTTGTTTTAAATAGCTGTAACTATGCCAAAAAATACAGTTGAAATTAGTGACTCCATCAAAAACAACGATTTTAGTTTGTTTATTACAAAAAAATTGGTAGCGACACTTTTACCTACATTCGAATACATTTTGATCTCGATACATACCTATTACCTACTTGGTTGTTTACTGTTTACATGTCGACGAGGCGGGAAAGAGGTTTATATATACCATTTGATTGCGATTGTATTTTTTGTTTTCCTGTTTGTTATTATATTTATCAATCCGTATCCGGTGAAAATTGTAGGAACCAACGCAGTTGGGAAAAAGTTAAGGAAATGAGAGGTTTCATTTATTTTTATGCATTTTTTTTTTTTGTTATTTTTAGAGCAGTTTGCTATGCCATCTATGAATTATGTAAAAATAATTTTGAAAACCATAGACAATTTTGGTGTAATAATTTTCTTATAATGGCATCTAAATGGCAACCTTTCCAGCAGGCGTAGCATGGCGCCGTAGAAAGGGGTTTTGTCGACACAAGAATAGACAAAATGACAGAACGTAGATATATTTTTAGCGTTTTATGCATGGTAATGTAAAAAATATGGAAAATAAACGTTCTTCTCTTCAATAGTGTACGAATGGTATCATATTTGTGCAAAAAAACAGTCGATTTGTGTAGGAATAACGATGAAATAACATTGCCTTTTCTTGGTAGAATAGAGATAGAATCGCCATGCCACGCGTGCTGAAGAGTATAAATAGAGTATCTTTAGAACTTGAAACTAGATTTGCAATATTTATATTTTATGTATTGAGTTGCAACTGTGTCGATATTATGGAAACTCAAAACAAATAATAAACATGGTAAATTCCGTTATAAGTTCGAATGACAGTGTTATTGACCACTTTAAAACCTACAGAGATAAATCAAACCCGTAAAAACTGAAAATACGATACCTATCTTCTTAAACTTACCTGTAGTTTTGATAAGCTAATAAAATATCAAGTCGTTGGTTACAATAAGATGAATCAGAACACGTTCTTCGAAGTACGTACCTATACGCATATTTGCGCAGACCTTGGAACAACTCACCATGCCGTACCGGTGAGTGACCGTAGACTCACCGGTTACTGACACCCATCGCAAAAAATCCTCACCGAATAACATGGATATTAAGTTGCTCATGTGAAAACAACACACGGAGCGGACCCTCGGACCATGCTCCGAGACAGGTCGTTAATCTGGAATGTAATTAAGAAAATCGTACCAATGTCTTCATTATTTTTACCTGGTTCTTTAAAATTCGTGTGGAACGAAGTTATTTTTTAAAAACCTGCCCCACAGTCTGTATTATTTTTTCCTGTATCGTGGAAACTCATATGCCTACTCGGTACTCGGACAATCAACTAACAATCCTATTTTGAACACCACCATTTTAGGCACCAAAATAATATTATCAGTAGATTGGTTTGAAAAACAAGCTATTTCCGTTAATGAAAGCCACATTCTTGTTAAAGTTAGTTATTTTTGTTTTATACAAGTACCTAATAATATGAGTAAGTACGTACATTTATATTCATTTTTGATACTGTTTTTTTCCGTATAACCATGTTAGGTTCGTTCGTTGTGGTGAAAGCAAAGTTGTTTTGTTATCCTTATAAATAATTTTATCTCTAACGATAGGTCCTGACATTTTCTAAAAATATTTTGGCTTTGCTTCTGATTACTATTAATTTAAGCAGTCCTTTTTTTACCTACTGCCCCGAAACGATGAACTCATTGCTGTAGTAGAGTACATAACTATACGGGAAAATAAGCGTAAACCACATATCCTTTTGTTTATTGTAAACAATTAATTACGGAGATGATGCGGTACCGATTGTTAATTATTATTAAAAAATAGTTATTGCTAATCTCAAACAAACATCGTTTGAATGCATCGCGGGCAGGAAGTCGTACAAATAACAAAGATGACGAATCATCGTCCCATTAGTTCGATTCCATGAGTTCTAAATCAGGATATATCGTAACGGTTCCAGCTAACTAAGATAAACAAAATCAATAATTTATAGTCGATATAATGAGTGTTTAGTAAATGTTTTGTCCAAAATAATGTAATTGCATTGTGTCGGTGTGTGTATTTGTGTATGTGGTGCAAGCGGCGGGTATTTCCGGTGTGCTGTGTGATGTGTTTGTGTCAGAGCGGAGTCCAGCGGAATATTCTCGGAGCTGTTTGCCGCGAGCGATGCCCCGTGTTTACTGTTTACAATCATTGTACCCTGCACACGCACATACCGTATTTAACTATAATATAACCACTATTTACTTTGTAGCCAACTGTAAATAAGAAACTGTTTTGTTAGATCCGCTTTCATTGTACTCCATTGTCGAGATGTTTCATATCCATCTCAATGTTTAGATATCAAGTCTGTTAGGTATAATAACATGGACACATTAAGTTGTTACCTATTTCATAACAAGCCATCTACTACATTCTACATATCACGTTGTCTGTTTTAAAAATTTATGACCTCTAGATATAAAACAGTTTGAGCGTGAGTAAAATCGTGTGCTATGTTTACAAACACGACCTTCTGATAAATAGGTTATCAAGTGTTCACGTTGAATTTCTGTTTTATTAACCGGATGAATGAATATATCGGGAAAGGATCAGAATATCTGGTGTTCAATTTGCTAGAATGACGATATTGTTTACTGTGAGCGGAATTCGAAGAATGAAACACTAGTATACTCTGGCGTGTTCTATTATTAGTGGATGATGAGCTGCGTGATGGATGGATGACGCGGCCTCGCCGACGACGCCGCCGCGTCGCTGCAGCTTGGCGTGGCGCCGGCGACGTCCCGCCCCGCATCGCTTGTGACTTGCTGATCACGAGACGAGGGCGCCATATACTTCTACTTAGTTACGTACACGTTGGACACATCTGTATATAATGTACAACAATTGTGTTACACATGCCTTATCACGAGATGACGCACCTACGTTTCGCGAACAGTGATGTAATTTTGAGCGGATTCTGTGATACGTATACTGAATGAATGCTATTTTTATTAGAAAACCGTCATAATGATGATGCGGGTAGTCGTTTTGATATAAAATTCTAATTATATGAGAAAGTAGACGTCAACATATTTTGTTGGTAAAATAGTTTATCATGAAAGTTATTCATGTTGATTCCAAAGTAAATAATTGGGCAAACTTATACTCACAAATTGATAGTAAATATTATGATATGTGCACGCAGAAGATCCCTGACCGGCGGCCTGACTGAATGCTGATCTATAAATTGTCAAGACAAACAACAATGTTACGCATGTTAGCAGTTTTTTAGGTTACTGGCGTCTCATTTTTTGTGAGAGAACTGATAGAACAATAAAGATATTATTTATAATAGGGTCAGGTTAAAAACAGAGCGTGTGAGTGTCACAAGGCGACTGATTTGGTCGCGCGGGCCTGCGCCTACGCAGCTAGTGATTCATTCGTTTGGCCGCACAACGGTAAACATTACCCTAATTACTGTACACTAGTGCAATGCGAACCGACCTAGCTATAACTGAAGAATGTTAGCGTGATCAGCTGCGTAACAATGACATACCTACATACAAACACAAATTGCATGAGCCGCCAAATTGAGCGCTACGTTGGCCTAGAAAGGCGTAGAACAAACTAGTGAGATCTAGGTAGTTCACTAAGATAATTAGCTACTTCTTTGATGTGTTCATAATCATAATATTATGATAAACATTATAATTATGTATTTAATTAATCACCGTGATAGATGCAGCGTGATAGAAGGAACTATTTAATCATTTATGGTTCACTGATCATCATCCAAGTATAACTATAACATAATTAAATACGGGAATTTGAAAACTTTATCGCCCTTGTTATGAAAATTATGCAGACAGAGATGATTTAATTTATATTAGCAAAAGTTCATGTAGAGAAGGAATGGAAAAAGTAGTATTTATTTAAACCCTGTGGAACGCTGAACTAAGGGGCTCATTGGCGACGTAAAGTTGGTGAATGCCAAGCTTCATAGCTGGACTCATCGCCGGAAGGTTGCCAGCCTGTCGGTCTGATGGTCTTCTACAGATTGTACTTCGGAGAGTTTTCCAAAGACCTCATCCCACCAGCTCCCTTCTATCATCGCACATCTAGACGCACGGCAAATTATTCGCACTAACGCAAAACGTTTCCAAACGTCTTTTATAATGCGCACAGTGAAGGAGTGGAACTCTCTGCCTGCTTCTGTGTTTCCGAACACATACAACCCTAATCTCTTCAAAGTTAGAGTAAACAGGCTTCTTCTGGGTAAACTCGCTCCATCTCGTCGCCCTTGTCTTAGTAATTCCTTCCTCCTTCCAAACCGATTGCACGTAAAAAAATTCTAAGCTTTAGAAATAAATTTAAAAAAAGCGACCGACCCGGCCCGAATTACAAACATCAAAGGTGTTTTTGGCAAACTTGAAAAAAATATGTATGGTGGAATTTGGCCACAGGACAGTGCATTATCCAGTTAATTACAATCAGGTAAGTATGTATTTAAATAGTTACAATAAAAAAAACAGCGTAACAAAATGAGGTTATTGTGCGGTTCTAGGTAATACCTGCTTTGTTACCTCACCATTATGATATAAAGTGTCATTTCCGTAAGTAGTCACTTTATACATATGCCTATATGGTTTACCCAGCTATTAGCATTCCTTGGTAATGGAGACGTGGGCAAAGCCTATTAAATAGTCATTTAAAACGGTTTCTGTGCACTTGTATAGCCTGTGTGCACTTGTACAAAGAAGGAACTTTCCATCTCTTTTGTTGTCATTCAAGGTTTGTGTTGTAAACAAACAAATACATAATAGGAAATACGAATATAAATAGATAGCCTTATACAGTAGACAAAATGCCATCCATGACTATAATGTGCAGTATTTTGCTGCGCGAATGCGGATGCGTGCGGTACGGCCTTGTGTACAATTTAGAATCATGCAACGTAGTAATAAATATAATGGTTTCAATAATATCGTAAACAGGCTGTATACATTAGCTGTTTACTAATGTCGTAAACATTAAAGAAAGTGTAATATTAGCGATTAATTGAACTATTATAATTATATATCGTTTGTTAAATGTACCTATTAGCTCCGACACAAAAATTGTAACGTGTAACTGTTTTTGTCCCTAAATAAATAAATAAATATATCACGGAGAAGAGATGCTCAGGCGACATGGTCCCTTTAAATTAAACAGACATATATCAACTCAGCCTATCGCAGTTATCTGCTGGACATAGGACATGGCTTCGATACATCACCCCATGTCCTCCGCCTTCCGCATCATGTCTGTTCCGCAGCCACCTTAAGTTCGTCGGTCCATCTAGCGACCCACACTATGCTTTCCGATACGTGATCTCCACTCACTCCAACGGCCACCGGTCCTTCGACAACATGGCTAGCAGTGCCACTTCGGTTTGGTTTTGCTTACTCAGCATCAGCAAGCTACGTCGGCTACTCCATTCGGATAACTTCATTCCTGATTTTATCCTTTGAAGAAACCCCAATCATAGCCCGCTCCGTAGCGCTTGAACTTGTGGATCGCCTTACAGTCAGGGTCCAAGTTTCGGCACCGTATGTTTCAATGTTACGGGATGGGTGAACACTTGACAAGAAAACGTGACCAATTTTATTGATTGTCATCAGTAAAACGAATGACTTGAACTCTTCAATTCGTTCGTTTTACCGATGATAATTAAAAAAATTCAAAGGACATCTCCTTCAATGCATTAGTAAACGATTTTGGGATTATTACATCCCTCGTCTCACCCCTCTGAGATGGATTTATATTTCTTCAGTAGGAGTTTTAGACTCGCTAGCTCTCTCAGGACTGGAGCGATTTAAGAAGGATCCCTTTATGGCGCTTTATTTAACTCTGTCGTTATTCACATCACTATTATTATCCACAACTTCTTGCAATGACCCTTTACATCTTCATTATCTACTCAGCTAGCCACACACATTACTCACATCGCAGCTGATAGCAAATGTTTTAAATACATGAGAAGCGTTTCTAAATATGTAATGCATCGACATTAGGTAATCGATCTATTACGTGTGCATAGCTATTGGCATTGTCATTAATAAACTCGCACGAAGGATTACTCATACGCACGTCAATCAGAACAATTGATGCCGTAATCACACCTTTCCTTTTTAATTCCACAATAGAAATAAAAGAATGTTATTATCAGCTAACCAATCACTATAAAAGTTACTAATAACATAGACTGTTAAAACAAATAGGAATGCATAACAGCGCGAAGTACGCAGGTCATACGCAGGTACAATGATACAATGACGCAGTCACCGTCAAACCTTGTTTGAAGCAATTCATCTGGCTTTACAAACAATACAAGCAAGGTTCACCTTGTTTACTGTTGGGACGGGTAACAGGAAATGCTTGGCTAACGGTTCCACAGAAATTACTTCAGTCGTTTTGGCAATACTCCTGTAAATATTTCGTCATTCGTAGCAACCGTAGCGCGCACATTGCGTAGCGTCCTTGCTCTGGCACTCGGGATGGGCGTATAGTAATGGCTGCTGCATTCTGCAGCTAGATAATGTGCTGTTAGCTACATCGGTTTATATTTGCGTGGTCTTGGGTGTTGCTTGTTTGCGTTTATTTCTGCGTGCGCTTCGGTGTCGAGTCCGCTTTTAGCCGCAACATGAGCCGCGGGCGCGCAGACGCCGCCGCCGCCGTGTCGATGCATCGCGCCAACAATACCACGACTACTACTCTTATATTATTTTTTCTTAAATTCCATTCCGATTGATACTCCAAGAAGTCTTTCTTTGATACTGTTTATGCGCAGATAGATACCAAATTCTCCGAGGCAATGTGCCAGCGCGGTCATTGATCACAGTTAGAACTTGATATTTGAGACATTTATGTCCATGGAGTGCTTTGTTTGAGTGCCGAAAGAAGAAAACAAAGAAAACAACTGAACGTCATTTCATATCTGGGTGGAGTATTTTTAAGCGCCTAAAGTTGCATTTTATGCGTCCCGGTAATGGTGGGGGACGGCCGGCTCAATGAAAATATAAATAAAACACACCACAGACGCTGCCCTGCTGATCTGTTTTTCATTCTTCGAAATGTAGCGTGTTTACTAAAGATTTATTGGTGTCAAATTTTTACAAGCATGAAAGTTATCGTGTGAATTATATTTCTTTTAACTCAATTTTGTATCTATGAATGATCATTTTATTGTCCACATATATCGACATTATTAAGCTTTGTTGTCGAAATAAAGGAATACTCGTAAAGGTTCTATTGCGATATAATTATGATAGTAACTACAATAGCGTACGATTAACACCTGTAAGCATTGTGTCCGAAAGTTCAGTGGGAAAAACTTTCCTTAATCGAATTCATAGATTATATTATCAAAGCGTGCAGCAGAGTTGATTGAATGTCCCTGCATTTCCACGTGCAATTGTTGTACTTCGTCATCGTGCTTGATTTCATTTTATATTGCGATAATGGAAAATTTCAATCCTTTTCCGTGCTCACCATTATTTTTTCTTGTAACTGATAAGCGGTTAATGTAGTAAGTTCAGTATAGCGTATAGTATAAACCACGTGTAAGCGCGTCGCACGCACCATTTTACATCGCTTCATGTATCTACAGGTACAATAGCTTAGGCACAAGAAGACGTTACGTAACAAAAGATTAGGTTTATGGCCTTTCAGAGCTGTGAATAATCGATAAAGTATACATGATGGTATGTACGTGCAAATATCTGCCCTCTTATCGGCATACACGTGCTTCCAGTTTACTATGCTACACTACTACTTGCGCTATTGTGAAAAGCAACGTAGCTGTTAATAATTTGCTTGACAACGGATAACTTGAGAACACGTTTCATGGATTTGATTTATGTGATTGTGGCTTATTGGGAATATTGTTTGATCAATTATTATCCCACACGTGCCTTCTACCCGCATGCTCTCTCTTGGGTCGTCAGGGAGGAGCGTGGGAGTAGAACACATATTATGCATTTCACATAGGGTTCGTCATACATTTATGTAGTTGTTGCCACTGATATTCCATTCACAATCATACTTGGTTGCTGCGCTTTGCCTTACGTCTTGTAATGTTCATATTGAGTGAAAGTTGTACATTCGTTAGTACTCTTAGAGAGGGACCGGACGCCGTTGTACAAATTCACATTTAAATATAAATGTCTGAAGATACGGCCGGATATGTACTCTGAGGTTGGGTTCACCCAAGGTGAGCAGACGGCGAGGCGGCGAGACGCTCGCCGACCTCTACGCTCGACTTACTGGTTTCTAAATTAAATCATGTTTTTGATTGTCACTATGGAAATTCAATACTGTCTGGCTAACACAATGGACATAAAGAACCGTATTACTAAAGATGTATTGTACTAGAACGCAAATCTTCATAAAACCAGTCTAACACGAATGAGATTCGCCAAAAAGGGTTCTGCACCTTTGTTTAATTTTCGTACCATTTCAGCCACTTATTGCTTAGGTTGAGTGAGGTATACGGAAAAGAACTTGGATCATATTTACCTAGAATAAAAATATGTTTAATAAGTAATTGTATAACAAATGAAACCTAACCAGTAGAATGTGAGAGAATGGAGGAAAAATAAAATAATGTAGGTTTTATCTATTTAAGGTAAGGTCGAATACACGTTTATTCTGCGAATAAAGACCGGAGTTTAAAACCCACATCCTTGTGTGAACAGAACAAATAAATTGATCAAGATAATCGCATTAATCAATGACGAGTTATCAACTTAAAAGTCATTATATCAATTTCTAGGTACACTAACCATGAGAAAATGAGACTATGCAAATAGTTTTTTCAAATCCTTGCCAATCACGGTGGATTAGATCCTGTATCTCCTCTCATACACGGAAAATTTCGTGTTAAATGTGTGAAATTGAGCTTTGAGCTTTCAAAAATACGGATGATATTCGTTGTATTCCACTTGACGATACAGGGGACGATTATTATATTCTGGGTACTGGCTACTTCTTATGCGAAAAAATGCAATTTGAAGAATATTACATCCAAAGAAAAACTGTAGCACTCATTGGCCTGTGTTGTGTTGAGTGAAGTGTCAAATAAAGCGAACGTATTTAAATTAAATGATCATTAAAAAAAAATGCAATGCCTTATTATCTGTACATGTCCATATCCGTATATACTCTTGATGAAAACCGAAAAAGAATTACATACATCGGTTTTAATTTTTTTAGTAACGTTTTTTGTTATTGGGATTTATTTTTTAAATTCATTCTTATTCTACATACCTCTCTTAAAGTTAAGCATTTATTTACTTTTTTAAAAGTTTTATTATACTAAAGCAAATACAGACGAATGACCGATGACGGCGACGTTGTTTTGAATGCCAATCATCGGATTCATCTATAAGGAAAAGAACCCTCCTTCTTAATGAGTCGTATCGTCGACTAAAAACATCTAATAAATCAGAACTTATTGTTGTGGTAAAATAAAAATGAAAGGATTTTGATCTTAACTGCCCTTATTTCTATCGATGACGAATCAATCTGCGTTTGCGCTTGCGAAAATCCGATGGCCATCGAGATGTTATTTGAATCATCGTATCATTAATATTGTACCTAAGCTAAACTCAACCGTCCCACGCCCGGCTTAAGCAGCCTGCGAAACCTTTGGACAGTGCCCGATAAAAACTGACAAATAAAGTTCAAGACCTCTCGAAGTTCAACTGCCTTTAGTCCTTTATACGCACATGGGTAGTGCGTAGTGTATCGGGTCGTTCTTTCGTCTCGTGCTCTCGTCTGGGACGCCGCGGCAGGGGAAGGACGAAATTAAAGTATTTAGCGAGCCGCCCGGCGCGGCGCGGCGCCCGAGGGTTGGCCGGGTAAGGGCGGCCCGGCGACGCGTCTATGACCGAGACGCCTGGGTGAATGTACGCTCCGCACAACGCCACGCTACGCTCCCCACACTACACTTATAAATGCGTAAACTTCATGTGCATGCTATTATAGCTGTACCTGATTTAATTGATATGCGTATCTGTAACAAACAGAATACATACACTGCATTTTGTCGTAAAAATGTAGAATATTCATAACAAAATAAAGCAGGAAATCGACTAACGTGGGCTTACTAAAAATTAATGGGTAGAAATCCGAACCTTTTCCCCTCAGATTAAACAATAATGAATTTCCTTAATCTGAGCTTTTCCCTAAAAGTAAAAGCAACGCATGTTCCATTCTTGACTTTAAGATTATCCGATGACAAAAGAACTTAGCACAAAGAGGGTCTACCTGGTCGTCGTATAGAAGATTATTCTATTTTTATGTCGTTTGTATCCGACCGACCGGACCGTTAGGTGAGTCCATAATATAAATCTCCGATGCTCATCTGTACAGCTCCAGTCGGCACAATTGCATTTAAATTCAAAAGCCATCAGATGTAGCTCCAGCAGTTTCCTTGTATGGAGAGGATCACATGCCTAATGTTCCAAATCTGTGCTGAGAATGAATGGAGCTTAATTGTTGCCATAAACCGTTCCATTACCATTTATGCCTATTCGTTGGTCTCGTTGTTCAATCTGTAGAGGTAGTGTTGCCAACACAAAGTTTGAGAAAGATCAGACTTACTTAAATACTTATTTTGGGTGATTCAACTTGATTAAGTTGAATTACCCAGCATGGTTAGAAATGATAAAAAAGTAGATTGCTGGTCGCAATGTATTTTAATTTTAATGGTTTATCGTCTTCATGTTAGCCAAAAAGACCGTGCCTAAATAAAAAAGGAATTTGTGTGAAATCTCACGCAAGGCACTTCAAATCCATTGGTATCTCATTAAATCAGGACAGCATAGTTGCAACACTGCAGAGACACGCTGTTAGTTCGTGAATGGGCGCGGACAATAGGATCCGCAAGCTTGCGCCGGCGCTGCCTCCGCGGGCGCAGTGACTCACGCGCGGACCACCCACGCCTTGCAATACCGAGGTGCTTGGTACTACTAAATGCGCCTTTGACGAAACAATAGCAAGCTGTATTGTGTAGTTATAGTTCCCTATACTTCCTTGACGAAGATAGCCAACTGTGAACAAAAGGATTTCTCCAGTAAGACATAAACGACGCGCGAAATCCTTGGGCTTGTAAATCGAAAATAACACGTACTGTTAAGTCCAACAGCAAAAATTTACCATAGGGCTTTTTTTGCCAATTTCTTCCTAGAATATTATTGTTGCAGTTTATGTTATTTTTGTTCCTTGCAGACAAAAGACTTAAACCCAAAATTTTCGTAAATGAGTGATCACTATTCAGCCCCTAACTAATCTAAGAATATTTCGACATTCAACAAGATAAACAAAGAGCAACACAAACAAACCCGGAAATCTGAATCACGCCTTTGTTCTTTCAATCTTACTGACTAGTGACTATTGCTACTTAAGTGCGTGCTAAGAAAAACATCTAAATGAGCAATAGCAATAAAATATTTCTTCATAACAACGTCTATTTTGAGACAATAGTCTAAATGCGCTTCTCGAAATAACTTCAAAACATTATGTACTCAGATGAAAAGCTTTTAGAATTGCTTTTACTAGCTAATGTGGTAAGAGGATTAGTATAGTGTTGGGAATGGAATGCGTGGAATGCTACTTCGTCTCGCGAACGGTGCAACGGCATGCAACTTCGGCGAACGACCGTGGTCGAGGTGAACCATGCGTGGCTTTGCTGGGCCGATCGACTGCCTTCGCGTTCGACCGACTAGCGAACGACCAAACCCTCCAGACCTGTTTGCATTCTCGCCAGTTGATTCATCTTGGCCTGTCTTGGCGGGTGATAAATGCATTAAGCGAAGACATCTGGAATGCTGATCTTCATAATTCATATCTAAGTGTAACCGCTACACTTAGGTGCTGTTATTTAATTAACATTGTTTTGTCAAGTAGAACGAATTTTGTGTTAAAAAGTTTTACTAATGGGGATAAGTTTGAAGGGTGAATGCTTGGAACCTGCGTGGAAAAATTCTTGTTAAGGATAATTACATTTAAGTCTCTTTTCCAAACATAATAAATCAGATATTATTCTTATAATTAGTTATAAATAGGTAATAAAAAGGCAGTATACACATTGCACTGTCATTATGTTATTGATCAAAATAAATAAAGTTAATTTTGAAACAGTGATTATATTGATTAGATTACTAGATATTAATTAAATAAGAATATTTTTTGCCCAAAAAGATTGGTCGTCAGATGATGGCATAATATGGTGAAATAGATAATTGTAGAATTAAAAATTTTAAAAATCTAAAATCATCGTGAATAGTGTACTTATTATTGGGTATTCACGATGATTTTTGGTTTTAAATCTTCATAGATTCGGCATTTTTAATTGTGAAATAAATAAATTCGTTGCGTAACATTCTTGTATTAGATATCTAATGCGTAGCAAATAGTAGTACCTACATGCTTTGAACCCGCTGGGTCATAGACCTCCAAAAATAATGCGCAGTAAACAGAGGTTTTTCTTTGTTTCAAGGTTCCGCCAGTTTGATTCCGACTTCCCTAATGATATTTGATAGAGTCTACGTGATAATGAACTGTACCTACTATTTTCTCACCTGTTTAAGTGAAAAACACATGAATTCATTAAATAAACCTGTTGCATAGATACGTCACAGAACTCACAGGTTAACGTGTCGGTACGATGCTTCAGAATTTTGTTTTCTAAGAACGAATGTAGGTGTTACAGTACAAGTTGGCAAAGAAAAGCAAAACATTGTAGCAAAACATTACCAGATAAAATAATATTTAATACAGTTCTTTCTGGAAAAGAAAGAAAATTAACCTGCTAAGTTGTTGAAAACTTGAGTTCTATTGAAATGCCAAATACTTATCGCAAATTAATAAATCTCTGTATTCTCTGTTGAAGTGCAGGCTGTGTAGAGTTCTACTTTCACATCGTAAACTTACCGTTATTGAGCAGGAAAAGAAAGACATGATCGTAATTTTCCTTAACAAGAATGTTTCCACGTGGGTTCCAACCCAACTAGCAAAAGATGTCGTAAGAATGCCAGCAGCACGTTTCTCATTCGGCTATTGATCGAGAGAAAAAGTCGAGAGATGGATCCGACAACGTTCTCTCGACGCGATTTGGGCGCACTTCTCTCAGCTATTTAGTGCTGTGAACATCGTAAGATCATCTTTGAATTGCCAAATTGTCGAAAGAATGTAGAAAAAATCGCAACTCGAAAGCTATTTAATATCATATTAATCGGAAGAAGCGCTTTCATTCGACAAATTTATCGTAAGATAGCAGTGCGGTTGCAATCTCTCGACTCTTTCATCGAGTGAATGCATCCAACTGGCATTCTTACGACATCTCGATCGACTCGCGATCTGTGCATGGGTGTTTGTGAAAAGAAAATTTATAATTCAATGTAATTATTAAATTTTTCATTATTATTTGTGCCATACAATTTAGTCTTAAAATTCGTGACCTAAAGTTAGCTCAAAGGTGTTACTTTCATGTGCGGGGTAAAATTTTTCGTCTATATTCCTTACATTTTAGTTAATATTTTCATGGGCCGTAACAATTCTTAGTAAATTATGAATTAAAAATAATATTAATTTAATAATTTATTCAATTCGCCATTATTAGCAATTCACTTATCATCAAAAAGCGTTCACTCGGCTTTTTAGCTGAGAGATGGAAATGCGGATTCCATCTTTCGACTTCTAGGACCGCCATTGCAGTTAGTTTGGGGTTCCTTAGCGTAAAAAGTTAAATCCATAATATCAAACAGGAATTTGAAAGAAAATTAGATATAAACAAAATATTTTCGTGATTTATATTATAATATGACTGACTTTTTCATTAGATTAATATCACAGATGTCGTAACAAAATGGCGTATATGTTGTAAGAAAGCTTTCAAATTATGTTTTGAGCACCTTTTGGCGCTGAATTGATAATTTGAAAGCGTTTTCTCAACTTCAAAAATTTAGCGGCATGAAAGCCGAGTGAGAAGCTATCTTAGGACATTAAGTGTCGGTATAGTAACTGAGGTGCTATTTGGTCGAATGAACAGCGTTTTCTCGATAAATATGCTGTAAGAAAAACATGTCGAAAGATAGCATCCTGAAAGCTACTCTTACGACAAATTAGCGATTCAGTTGCTTTCAAAGAGCTTTCATAGGACTTATGGTTTGTTGCTCATAGAGCTAAAAAGCGCTGAAGGCTAAAAAGTCGAGAGAGCTGCTTTTAAACGGCTTTTTGAATTATGGGATCTTTCATACGGCTGTCTTTCGATCTATAGTCGTAAGAGTAATTGCTCATAGGATCTCTTTGCTAGTTGGGAAGCGTTCATTCTTCAAATTACACTTTAATATTCAAACTTATCCCCATTATTAAAACTCGCAAACACAAAATTTTCCCGGAAATGAAAATTCTATAAAGATCAAGAAACCATTGGATATGTAGCAGCTTTTTGCCATTTGCTTCTGGGTTCAACGGCCAGACAGTTCGGATCGTTGATTTTTTCGCTTGAGTGCTTGTCTGTATTCACCAATTTTCTTGTACATTCTTATATTTACTTATTTGATCAAATATATTCTTTGGAAGTACCACGTGTTCTTAATCGATGAAAGATTAAACTATAGTTGCTAGTGAAGATTCTTTACTTGTATTTTCAAACTCAACGGTCACCGGCAGGCTAGCCGGTTGAGTAAAGTTGAATGTATCGGCAGGCATCTCATCCTTCGTGGAATTTGCACCCACACATTCTAACGCAGAACTGCACATTGCGATGCCGCCCTCGCCGCGACCGCCGCCGCCGCCGCCGGCCGCCGGCTTTGTACTTGTTTTTTTTTCAAGTTGCCTTACTTTTCCAAGAAGGGTCGAAATCTGAACAAATAAAAGTAAGACCCTGTGCATTGTGATTTATTTTGAATGAATTTTTGTTTAAGCGTCAATGCAACACTGGCATCAATACAGCAGACACATTTCATAAAATGGTCTGTTTGTTTTCTTAATAGTAGTAGGTTATAAAGTATGTATTTAAGAAATGGCTCTTCTTTTTAAACGCCTTTTTGTTAATAGGTTTCTTGTGTTTGCCTAAAGTTATTTAGTTAGGTACTAACTTATTACGCTGATGTCCATTCAACAGAAAAACAACCTATTATTAAATAGTAAATATTTTCAACTATGATATTTAATAGACTCAATTAACCATAATGGATCGGTACAATTAATATTACAACATTACGAAAACATCAAGTTGTTTATGTATGGGTAACTGGCTGTAGTGGTAGGTACGCGGATTTTGTTTTTGGTAATATTTGATTTAAAATAAATTGAAACATTGAAAAAAAAACTCAAAAATTATTAAAACATAATCAAGTAAAGAGAAAAACAAATCGTAGTAAGGGAGCGTGAACTGTTTGTATTTGTTGCGCACGTGGTTGCCGCCATCTTGGAACACACGCTTTTGGCGCGAAAGCACTGGTTTGGGTGGTTTCTTTTTATATTACTTATTCGTTTTTTTTTTGGTTTTGTGTACTTTACTTATAATTAATTTTTGCATATCTTTTATCTACATAAATAGTGACAATCAACTGTGCAGTGTTTTGTTTATCAGCGTTACTTTCAGATGGAACAGAATCAACCACGTTACAACAGTCCCTAAATATATTTTTTTCCTTAAATAAAGGCAATCGCCAGCGAGATAGATACCAGAATCAAGGCTAAGGTTACAAGGTAAATAGATATTAAATGTAATAAAAACGTGTTTATTTCCCTAAACGGATGTGTTGGCGCCAAAATGCGGCGTGGTACTTCCACATTAATGGCTGCCGTTCATTGCGCTCGCTTGGGTGTATTGCCCGCTGCTCACCACGCGCATCCTGCCTACTACGTTTACTGCGTCCTGCTCGCACTTATTTCTTATGTTTATACACAAAAGAGACGCCCACTTCACGTGCAGCAATTTTTGTGCCACAGAAGGACGCGCCTGAGATCAATGCACTTTCCGAGGACAGCGAGCCCGTTTTTATTAATCGTTAACGTTGGGCTACTCTCGACGAAATAGGGATCTTAAGCTCGAGCCCTAAGAGTTAATTTGGCTATAGCAAGAACTTGGAACTAGAGGTCGATGTCTAGACGCGCGGGAAGTGATTAAAGTATGTGGAATTGTGAGTGGAAGGCATTCCGCTCGTATAGGGCTGTCCATAGTAGGGTGGCATGGCATTTCGGATGAATGGCTCTATTATTAAACAAAAAGTAAGTTTTCAACCAAAGATAAGGAAGTGGATGTTGTTTTATTTTTTATTGAATGAAATAAAAAAAATCTAGAGAAAAATGGGCATAAGAAAATTGAAAAAGATACCTAATGCAAAATAGTCATCCCTGTTCAAAATGAATGTGGTGCCTGCCGTCTGGAATTCTGGATGCTGCGCCGCGCTGGCAACTTTTAACACGGTTTTTGCCTTGCACTTTACATAGTCTTGCCAGTTTATAAGACTTACCTATTTTTAGCCCAGACAGACTAAAATACCAGTGCTCTGACTGAATTTATTTTTGTTTATCCTACGCAAAGGACCAAGTTATATTAATTTTCTATATGGTGTGGTGTGGATGTTAGTTGCCATGTTATTATGTTAAGTTTTAAATTATTAAAATAATGTGTAATATCAATACAATCCAGGATATCGTTGTTTTAATTACGTATTAAAAAAATATTAAATTAGATTGTTGGTTCTTGACAATTATGCCTGTTTCTGAAATTATTATTTTTAGAATTAACGAGACGTTAAACGTTAAATTCTGGGTAAAAAAAATATCATGTTGACGTAGTCGGTAAATCCCAAATTGTTTATGTGTAAAACCACATTACGAATCGATATGATATCTACTGCCTGGCGCTTAATAACATCTTTTGATCTTAAGGAAAATTATGAGCAAAAATCAAATCACACTAATGAAATACCTAAACACGTAACTAAAGCTACCCTGTATACCGTCAAGTGTTTTCATATTACGTAGTACTAGGTACCTACTTTATAGTTTTGTTGTTATCTCAAGTGAATTTTCAGCATCTTGAAAATTGGAAACCTTTAACTGCCCAAAATATATTTAAAGATGATAAACTATTGCCTAGCAAAGTATGTAATACTTCATTCATTAAATTACATTATTCATATTTTACTTTGTTTTACTGTAATAAAAGTGTTTACAAAAATACAAGGGCAATATTGTCATGATAACCTCTTATTCGTAGAAAATGACAATATATTATGATCATTTTTATGTGAGTGATACACTTTTAGGTGTATAATGAATGGTATTTTTTTTCAACCATTGTTGCGTACATTGATGATAAGTATATAATATTACATAATTAGATAAAGCCAACTGATATCAGTAGATGGTGTTATTTCATGACTGAAGTTCGTGTCAACTGTCAGGGATGGCAAAAAATCGTTTGTCGCTTGCAAATGGTTCATTTGCCATCCCTGATAATGTACGTAAAAGTGGACAATACATTAGTAGGCTGATGATATTTCAAATTTCTTGCATTTAAGTATAGCCGGAAAAAATAATTACTTAGTTATTAATTACGAGGTAAGATAAACAACAGTTCTATTTTTAACCAGGCGATTGTACAAAATAATAAACTATAAACATGTTCATGTGTTTTGGAAGTGCATGTGATAAACATTCGTTATCTCGGCACAAATTCTTGTACTTTGACCCGCTCTACTATCTGTGACCGCAACTAAATTGTTTGTTGTGCGTTAATTGTTTTCCGATGAGACAACACATGCTCTGTCCATTATTTTATCGATACTGTGTGCCACCCACCGGGGAGTGGGGACTCACTGCATGCCAGGCCGATGACTACCTCGTCATTAATGCACTACAAGGAATTCATTCATCGACAATCGCTTGTCCTCAAACTATCTTCAGTGTCACATCATTATGCATATACTATGTTTTCTTTTTTTTTTATAAACATGCACTTAGAATCAGCCTTTTAACGAGGCATGAACAGGAAAGAAGCCTTTTATTAATAGTAAAGGAAGCTTCATATAGAACTCGGGCATCAGATTACACAACTTTATCGGCGTGCTCCAAAAAAACAAACATAGTGTAATAACAACAAATTATTTTTATATCCATCCACTTGTTTGATTGTGTGAATTGATTCTATTTACAGCTGTACCAAGCAACTCAGATATTAATAATTTTGGTCCTGTGGTTGCGGAAATAATTTTCATAGAAATTGTTAAAAATATGAAAAAGCCTTAAAAAATAAATTTAATCGACACCTACTTGAACAATTAGAACAGGGCCTAGCCTATATTTATAACGTTAATATATTTAGTGTACCGAATTAGTCAGAGGCTAGGTAAAAATAAAGAGTGTATAGCGAGTTTGCGAGTTCGCCTCACCCGCGGGGCCACAATTTGAAGGTTATCAGGAAAATAAAAGCTACGGTTAAGGCCCTTGAATAAATTCATCGGTCATCGAACTTATCACGCTCGACTGTCGCGAAAATAATTAATTAAAATTCTGTGAAACTGTGAAGCGGCGCCAACTACGCAAGTGATTGTAACTATGTATGTTCAATGTTGTTAGTAGGTATCTATTCTTTTTATTTCAGTACATATATCACGTGGAAAATAAAACGAATACCTAAATAGATATCATTGCCTAAAGTCCTCTGTAATTATAGCACAAACCCGTGTCTGTACGTCTGTAGTTAGTAGGAGCCTAATAGAATATGCACATTCTATTTCTGCTTATCTCTAGTTGTTCTTCATCTCAAATAATACATCAGTATGTTTAGTAAAATTATTAAAGTAATTGTTATCTTCAATTAATTAAGTACAAATACAAAATACAAAAATACAAATACAAAAAAATACAAAATATAAATTAGTTCTACAAATTACAAGTTTACAACCTGTTTTATCAATTTTCTAAACGAAAAGTTTCTAAACTTCGTTATTAGCATCTACCTAGGTATCTACATTTAGATTTAGGAACATCAGATTATGTTATGTTGACATAAGTGTATATTATTTATGCAAAAAGACCGTTGAAGATTTAAATATTTAATATGCGAGGGGCACTCGAGCAGGTGGTTCGAGAGCGGCGGATATTACTTCCAATGGAGGGTCAAAGGACTTCTCAAGGCCGGAGCCACGACATTTCGGAACGTCGATAACCTTCGCTAGGCGCCTTCGTACCGCGAATACTGCCATATCATACCAAACAGGTACCTACAAACAAATACAACCATTCACCTCGGATTTACCCGTGTTCAGTACACTATAAATAGTCACCGTACCTCATTATTATTTAGGTTTACACGCGGAAGTTTTGTAGGATATTGTTGCATACATTAGATTTTACACTTGCTCATAAAACATAGCAAAACAATAGTACATACATCATTACTTACATGTGTAAGATTCAGTATTTTATTAGAGTGCAATGACATGCGGTTATACGTACGTGCTACAGTTACATACAATGCATATTAACTGCATATTATATTTACTGAAATAGCTCAATAACGTGCAACAGTGTTGTGCGACCTTGTCATAGTTGCACGTGTTTTCAATAATATAGAAGATATTGCCATGGAAGTAGCTTGGGTGTGGGCTAAGGCACACGAGAATTGAAAGTTGAATAGTAAATTGGTACAGGTTACTGGAGGATATTTTACGTTATATGATCCATGAACTGCCAAAAGAGCAGCCTCGAATCGTGTTTGAAGATAAAACAATCAAGAAATAAAAGACTGATTTTTGCCACAAAAAAAAAACTTATATTTTACTTTCCTCGTTGGGCTTAAAATGCAAATTGAAAAATTTTGTTGACAATCAAACGCTTTGTTTTGTAATTATTTATTATTTGGTTGATAAATCGCCTTATCTGCGCATGATTTCGCGCACGTTATCGTTGCGATATCGATATCGATACACCTACGCCGAAATAGATAGAGGTGTGAACGAGTGAATCGTAGTTGTCCCTCTTTTATCATAATATGAGTTGTACGGTTATCAGTTTGTTATTGTACCTGAGCGCCGTACTTACATATTTTAATGATTCCTGAACATCATCATCACGGTCACCTGTGATAATACCTACTTACTGATAGTAATAAGTATATAGGTAAATAAAATAATTTATTATTACAACATTATAAGAGTGCAATATTATGGTAGGCTGTAGGCATGTATAGATGAATCGGCAGAATCTTAACTAGAAAAAAAAAACATAATTCACATAACTAACGTATGTATATGAAGCCAATTCGTAGGTACTAACACTACATATTTTTTCTGCCCCCATATGGATACCGTATCACATAAAAACAGTGCCAGGTGGTGAGTTCAATGTTCGATGCAGCTTTTATTTTGTTTTGAAACGTAGCTTCGTCGGGGCCCCATCAGGGGTTGCAACTGCGTGCGACAGATTGCCATGGCTCCTACAAAACGAAAAAAAAAACATAGTTTGGTCCACCTGGCGGTGCCTTCCATCCATACGACTTGGAACAGTAAAATGTATAAGTTCGAAAATGAAGTAAATTTAAAATTAAACGATAATATCGCGTCGACAGACTTGTTTGTTAAGAACACCTGCTTTAACACAGTATCACTTGTCATTTTTATTTACATTTACGTTGTATGTACGTAATTAGGTGTACATAAACTGGAAAAACACGTATAATGTACGTCAGAACTTTTTTCTACTCCGCATTGTCCCCCAAATATCGCTGTTGGTACACCGGAACGTGTAAACCTAATTTAAATATTTAATTATATTATTATATTTATTTAAATGTGAAGTAAATAGGTTGTGTAATTAAATAAATAATATTTTAGGTAATTCATCAACTCTTCCTACATACCTGCGGCCCGTTCTGGCTGTCATGTCGCCAGAAAATATTTCTTTTATATTTTTTTTTTCTTGTTTTTTGCACCAGGGTTTAAAAAGCTCGTTTAATAAAGTACGTGTACCTACCGACTTACTGAAAAGACTGACGTAAAATGAGTAATAATTGTTGTAGGTGTATATTATTATTACATGAGTGCAGGGATGGTTATCAAAATGCACATGTGCGTGATGTGAGCACGAGCTTCGTGCACGTGCTTCTAACAGCTGCCGCGGTCCACTCAACCCACATAATACATCGATTCAAAAAAAAAACATCCTTTCTTACACTATAAGAAGCTTTTTCTACTATGTATTTAAAAACATTAGCTAAACAGATGGGTCGGATAAGATGTGAATATTTGACGCACCCAAGCACAGTGATCTGCCATTCGACTCTACCATCCATCTTTTTACAGAAATGTTATGAGGATTAGGAAGGCCCAAAAAAACGTCTCTTCGTATTAAAATATGTAGTCATCGCATTTGTTTAGTTAGTCATTAGACAAAATAGACGTCTAATGACTAATTAGGGTAGATTATAATTATACTTTCCAACTATGTCGGCGTGCATCTGCCCGGTGATGCACAACCAAAAGTTCCAAGTATTAGTCGATGAAACATCTAATAAAAAGTTCTAAAGACGCAGGTCTTTATCACTCTTATCGTCCTTTTTTTTTTAAATAAAAACATGGCTATGGCTGTCCGTGCATCTGCCCGGTCGTTCCAAGTAATGTTAAAGTATAAATATGAGTATCAATATTCGTTTAGAAACTTCCTGGTTAATAAGTAATATATTGTTTTCAACTTTACTGGGTGTCAAACTTACTAAACTAACCCTATCAAACACACCATACAAAATTCGGCCCAAAACACATGTTGCTATAATGCTGGCCTCACATCTTCTGGACTGTAGTGGAATTGGGCTGGTCATGTCTGCCGCATTAGGATTTAGGAGCAACGGGCTAAAACAGGCGGTAAACAACAACGCGGCAGCGGCAGTCCCAAAAAAAGATAGCGGGATGAGCTGTAACTATTTTCAAAGAAGAAAAGGCCTTTGAGATGCAGTGAGTGAGACAACCAAGCTCATAAATTGTGTACTTTTTGGACGACTATAGTCGATGATTAGAAACTTACGGTTAAAAAATACGTGGGTGGAGGTTGTGCAGTGTGCATCTGACTCTGTAAAGTGCTGCATTCTGCTTGAATCTATTGATTTGTGCCCACTTCCCGCTCTCGACATACACCCGAGAACTTTTCCGAGGCGACTCGAACAATCTTGGCTTAAACCTCCCCCGCCCACCCTACATAGAACTTTAGAAAAATAGTCACGTGCGGCGCGGAGTGTCGCGCGACGGTCTCAAGAAATTAGCTTTTCATTTTATTATTGGATCCGGCTTTTATAGAAATAGCAAATATAATATTATATTATTATTCAACAAGCATTTTCCAATTAAGATTTGTATGGTACTCTGATTATGTTAAATTAATAAGGCTTCCCATCCCATAGTTTTTTACTAAATTAATTTTCTTGGTGTTTTTTTCTTCACTGGCTTTGAAAGTTGCCTTCAAGATATTTGAAGGGTAAATCTACTTATGTAGGTGGTATTCGAGTGTAGGAGTCGAGGGTGACATGCCACGCTTCGTCCTTCCACACATAGATTGAACTCGGAGGGTAGAGTGGGTTGCGAATGGGGGAATGGGGTCTCACAACTCCACCAAGCCGCGCGCGCCGCCAAGCCGCACTCCCCCCATACATACCGACCGATGCGATTATTCTGTCTAGCGAGAGGGAGACGTAGTCAATGCTCCGCTCGCGTCAGGTCGCTTCGTTGCATTCCAGTATTAGTTGTCAGTCCGCAACGCGCCGTTTGACCGAACGGACGTACGCGTGCAAATAACATTGGAAAATTATCGTTGTTTATTTATTTATCTTGATTACATATCTCTTAAATTTATGTGCGTTTTAAATTCGTT
Source organism: Agrotis segetum (assembly GCA_036375495.1). Classification (NCBI taxonomy): domain Eukaryota; kingdom Metazoa; phylum Arthropoda; class Insecta; order Lepidoptera; family Noctuidae; genus Agrotis; species Agrotis segetum. Next base: position 40,779 of record JAQSVV010000501.1, on the reverse strand, counting down.
TAAACTGTATTTGTGACTACTGCTTATTTAAGAACAATAATCAACCTTCATGAACTGTGTGATTGTGTTTTTGACCGTTTCAAGCAATAACAAAACGGTAGAAAACTAAAGTGTGAGACAAGTCGAAATGAGCGGATTGACCAGCAGAGTTAAAAGAGGATCGAGGGGTAGTGCAACTCTTCTCGAAGCAGCTAACAGGATTTTGCGGTTACTTGGCGTGAGCTCCACGAAGCGCGGGAAACAGCCCTCGCCCAAATCTAAGGTAAGGTCAATGACTGTCTGTAGCCCGTGTTTATGTGTACCCCCATGTCGATGTCGGTCTGTTTACAATTTATATGCTCAATAACGATTCAGTTCGAATTGGATTAAATTGAAACTGTTATGTTTTATGTTGTATTGTAGTAAGTAGTTGTAAGTTGTTTTTTTTTAATTTTAATAAAACAAAAATTACAGATTATTATCCAGATTCTAAACAAGTAATAATAATTTAGAAAGACTTTATGGCTTAAAATTCAAAACTTTTCAAAAATTGTAATTGTTATGGCATTTGATTCTGGTCTGGGCATTATGAAATAGGTAGCAAAAAAAAAGTAAATTTATGTGAAGAAGACGTGGCAATCTATCATTTATTTGTAAACTTTCGCTGTGTAAAGCGGCGATTGCGTACTTTCGCCCTGTTTTTGTGTGTGTCATTGGATGGCTCCGTGCTCCGTTCACTACGGCGCGATACAAACAAACATCGTCGGCGGGCGCGGCAAGGCGCGCGGCGGGCACAGGCCAAAGCACTTGTTTGTTCACGCGTCGGCGGCGTGACCAGCTTGTTTACCACTGCGAACTCCTTCGTTGCGCTCAGCAGACCGCTACGTGCCGCTACGGCTGCAATCATACAATATCGTAAACACAACGTATCCTTGCACACAGTTCAGCTAAAGTTGCCGCGCATTATGCATGATTTGCACGACCTTTACAATATCGCGCTTAGTTCACGAGGCCAAAAATAATTGCTTCAGAAAGTACCTATCAGTTGCATTGCACAAATCAATGGCGTTTTTTATCTGATTTGTGATTTACATCAGATAAAAATGCCATTGATTATTACTTCTCTTATCTGAGATAATGATTATATGATATTAAAATAACCCATATTTAAAGCTTATTTAAAGCAATCATTCAAGTTTATGCATCTACCTTTCAATTTTGATAACAAAAATAATTATTAGTCATTAATTTATTTTTCTAAAATACTGTTTATTTATTAGGTACGCTTAAATAAACCTATCAAAATAAAATTATAAATACTTCCCCCTTCACCTATTTAATTATGTACCTATTTACCGTTATTTTGATGAAATTAAAATTGACACGCCAACGCCATCATATCCGAGATGTTTGCTCATACGTCACCAGTGATGTTGTGGCGTAACACTGGCGGAGGTTGTGTGAACAGTGTACACCCACATTCTTTATTTTCCCGATAATTTTCGTAAGACTTGTACCTATGCCCATTGTTCCTTGTGGAAAAACACTGAATCCACTGAAAAACAAATATCATAGGTACCTATAAACTAAACTGGGACAGTCAAATTGATCATAAATAAGTTTTTAAACGAGATCAAAGCGGCTGTCGACATACAGATCTATTCAGTTCATAGTTCCTAACTTAAATTACCTACATTCCACAAAAGTAACCAAAACATGTTTTTAAGTTTTTGTTACCGAACGTGAACGTAGGTAGAAAGACTCGTATTTTATATTATTAATTAGAGGTCGTTCTCAGCGCGACGAAGGATGTCGCTTGTTGTGAACAACCGACAAAGGTTGTTTACACTTCGTGATTCATGATCACGCACTCTGAAGTCTCATTCATCTTTCACTTTTTCTTTAATGTAAAAATACTTTCAATAATAAACAGCATCTAATTCTATAGCCGTTAAGTTAACTGTTAACCAAATGTCAGTACATTCGCCTACCTACGTTACCTAGGTACTTAATTAACTCTAAAAAAGGTGTACCTACCTAGATTGAAGGGGGGTAAATATAAAATGCACTACATAGGTCTGAACATCTCTCTGATTCTGCACTTGATAGCCCGTTTGGATTGCACATTATATTTTCAAAAAGAAACGGTCACACTAGACTAGCCAGAACTGCAGTTTTCTATCCGTACAAATCTCAAGCATTACATAAAGTCATGATGTTGCAAACAGCATTGCAATGTGTATAGGTTCGTTGGTGGGGATCTAGGTCGGCTATGAAGTCGGTGTTAGTGGACGGTGGAATCCGTTGCTGTGGGAATGCGAGTGTAAGTACCGTTGCGACTGTGTGGTCTAAACCGCGCCACGCCGCCATTTCCGCGCCGCGTCGTCCCAGAGCGCCCCAGCCGCGGAATGCGGGACGCATTTGCGGCGTTTACAACCAAGCTTAATTGTTACTGACTCATTCCTTCCTCACCAACCTTCAATTCAACCAACCATGCAGCTCCGTTATAGTAGTGCGGATTCCATTATGTGCCGTTTATTTTGATTTTATCATCTTTACTTTGTAAGTTGTTTTCGACACAATGTAAACAAACTACATAGGTACATTTAATATTACTTATTTATCTTATTGCGACGTCTGAAAATTTCCATCCGTGATGAGAGTGTGTAACACAAATTAGGTAGGTATTAGTGGCTGGCAAGAAATTGTTTCAATTCCTGGATCTCTTAAACTTAAAGGTTTTCTCGTTAAATATTATTGTGATGGTTGTTTGTTAGCATTGCCGTCGTCATAATTCTACAGCCTCGAGGACTGTTTGTGTTTATCTCTTAACTGACATACGTAATTAGGTGTGACCTAGTAGTAATTATAGTTTCAGACACATCGCCTCCCGCCCACTACACCCCTAGTAATTGTTTGTTTCCACTAGTATTTTTGTCTCTGAAATAATGCTGTCCCAAAAAAACTTTCACTAAAAGTAGCGTCGCGTCGAGGCGGTTTCGCAAAAATACCAAAAGAATGCCATAGCCTAAAAAACATGAACGTACAGTGAAAATTGAAGAACGGATATTCCCGCAAAGTAACGGTAAACTTATAGTTACTTTCATTTGCTTTTCATTAAGTTTGTTTTTGGTTAATATACCGTTAAACACGAACTCGCGGTATTTTGCAGCGTTGTTAAAAAGAGACAGAATTGCAAATGCAGCTATCTCTGTCTGTCTTCACTTACGTTGAATGGAAGCGTTATTTTTTGTTCGGCGACGGCCCCGTAAAAAATGAACAAAAACTCAAGCTACGAACTCGAAAAATTGGATCATCGAACTGTAGACGAGGCCAGTGAACGTAGCAGCCGGAACATTTTGACTATTTAAATCCAAGATGCTAAAATCTACTATTTTATCTACTTCTAGGTACTTACTGGTCTCAAAAAATAACTGCATTTTCTGAAAATCTTTATTACTTAACTACTTGTTTACGTGATAGTTTTCTATTAAAGAAAGATTCTCAAGGAGGCGGTAGTATCAATAGAGTAAAAACTTCAGGCTTATAAAAAAAAAGTTTGTTTGAGATTTTGACGTTCCATTGACAAACTGTAGTTTATGTAGGTAAAATATCGCTAATGCAATGATTCTGACCGAATTTTAATTCGCTAGTTCAAAGCATTGCTAAATGTATTTAGCAGTCACCCAAATTAAAGAAGCCGGCACCGCAGACGGCGCGTTGCCCCCTGGCCCCCACCGCGCATGACGTACCCAGCCACCATCGCCGCCGCCGCCGCTGCTGCCAGCCGATAAACAAGTGCACGCTTTCGAAGCGCGACGACGTCGCATTTCTCTCACGACGTTCCACTACAAAGAGTCTGTGATCTCGTACAGTTTCGTGAATAAATCTTAATGTCTTTTTATTCAGTGGGTGTTTTCATTATTCCAGATCAACAGTCGAGCGTCAAGTGAGTTACGGGCCCCAATTGCTGCGGCCGAAACCATAGTAGAGACGCCAATCAAGATGCAAGCTGCTGCGCCTGCGCCTGCACCGGCCGCGCCGGCGCCTGCGCCTGCTTCTGCAGCGCCTGCTGCGCCTGCCTCCTCGCCGGCACCCAGCCAACCACAAAAGCCCACCAAAAGAACTGCTAAAGACTATATTTTTGGCAAATTAATCGGCGAGGGTTGTTACAGCACCGTGTTTCTTGCAAAGGATATCCACAGTGGAAAGGAATATGCAAGTACGTACCTATTACCAAATATTGTTTGCTCAAATAAAACACTTATTGTACCCCTATAATGTCCAAAAAATAATCATTTAATTGCCTCTTCAGGAAGATTCTCAAAATAATCTGTTCAATTTTTCTTTTCACAGTTAAAGTATGTGAAAAACTTCACATCATCCGGAAAAAGAAAAGAGAGTACATTAAACGCGAAAAAGACGCCTTGAACATGTTGTTCAATGTACCCCATGGTTTCGTGAAACTTTACTGCACATTTCAAGATGAAGAAAGACTGTACTTCGTTTTGTCCTTTGCTAAAAATGGAGAGTTGCTTTCTTACATAAACCAAGTTGGCTCTTTTGAGCTAAATGTAGCTAAATTTTATGCGGCTGAATTATTAATGGCCTTAGAGAAAATGCACGCCAAGGGAATCATTCACCGTGATTTAAAACCGGAAAATATATTATTAGATGAAAATATGCACTTACAAATTGCTGATTTCGGAACGGCTAAAATACTTGAGCCTGAAGAGATTCGTGCCTCACCGAATAATGCAGACAATGACACGCAAAATGAACGATCTAGAAAAATTAGTTTCGTTGGAACACCGCAGTATGTTAGTCCAGAATTATTACACGACTGCGTTGACACACGTGCCTCAGACTTATGGGCGTTGGGATGCATCATTTACCAAATGATTTCTGGTTTGCCTCCATTCCGCGCCGCGACAGAATTTCTAACGTTTCAAAAAATTCTCAAGATGGATTTCGAGTTCCCAGAAGGTTTCCCCGCTGATGCAAAGGATCTAGTAGAAAAGCTCTTGGTGCTAGACCATACCAAAAGACTTGGGGCTAATGATAAGGGAGAAACCTATGATAGCATTCGCAATCATCCGTTTTTCGCTGGAATGGATTGGGATAGTGTGTGGGAGCAGACGCCGCCGACAATTAGCCCATATTTACCCGGAGGCTCGTTTCCAGAGAAATATGATCATCTTGAACCAGGATTGGGCAATAAGCAACTCGTGAGATTGTGGGAATTCGACTTATCTACATCTAAAGGTAATTATTTTTCTTATCATTGCTCTGTAACAAGTAGGTATCAGATTGATTAAACACTTTTCAAAATTAAGTTTTCGACTAAAAATAAACTTGACATTTTAGTTTTAATTTTATTTTAGAACTCTAAAAGTCTAAATAGATGTTAGTAGGTTGAGTATGTAGCCGATGTGGACAATTACAAAGTCTCGGGCGAGTGCAGTGAAGCGACGAGTAAGAGGCAACTGGTGCGTCCATGACCTGAATTCTTGGCAAATTTATACGCTTCTCGTTTCATAACTAAGCCGAGTCCAAGAACGTTTTATTTTGTGATTATTTTCCAAATAAGCAGTGTCTCTTTACTCTCTTTAGGTCTTTTTAGAAACGAGTGTTACATTTTTAAAATTATTGAAATATGTAGCGTAACTATCGTAATATGATTCTTGCACTCGCTGCACGAATAGTCTACGTCATCGCATTCACTGCTATACACATTCGGAACGGACGTCCTCAGTCAGTGTATATGGTTTACGGTTTTATAGTTGGTATGACGTCAACCTTCCGGCACGTCGCCGGTCGTCCCGGAGTGCCACATTCTCAACCGCTTATGCCATGACATCAATGACTCGCTCGTTACGCCCTACGTGTTTTATTAATGTTGACCTTATAATCAGCTGTGTAGCTACACGCATTCGTTTTAGGATTCAGAGCAAACATAATGTTCTTGCTGATTGAAATTTTGATATTTCCTACATGGTATTTAATGTAGTATTTTTTTCCAGGAATATTAAACATCAGCCCTGAAGAAAAACGTCGTCGTCTCGAAGTGCAATCTCGGGAGAGCAAGTGGCATCAGTTCGTCGATGGAGAGCTAATTTTAAAGCAAGGCTTAGTAGACAAAAGAAAGGGCCTGTTTCCGCGTCGTCGGATGTTACTACTCACAACGGGACCGCGCTTATTTTACGTCGATCCAGCCAACATGGTGCTCAAGGGCGAGATCCCTTGGTCACCTGAGTTGCGGGTCGAAGCCAAAAACTTCAGAATATTTTTAGTGCACACGGTGAGTCCCCAGATGTTTGTGTTTTTGAGCTCTTTAGCAACATCACTTCACTTAGTAGAGTTGTCAATCTCATGTTGTTGTGTCATTCTCTTGCATCAAAACAAAACTATAACCCAGTTTTTTTTTGTTACAGCCAAACCGTACATATTATTTGGAAGACCCCGATTCGTATGCCTTGGAGTGGGCTAGTGTAATTGACGAAGTGCGCATCGGTACATATGGACGGGACACGACTTAAGCGACGGCGCGGCCGCAGCTCCGAGTCGCGCCCGCGCCGCCGCCGCGGCCCCCGGGCCTCGCGCCCGCTCCTCGTACCTCACACGGCGAGTTCACACTTCTAGGTTACTTCTAGCCTTGATTTAGAGCATGGCAAATTCCAAGCCGAAAGCTTTCGCGTCGATGATCGACCTCGTGCGTGTCCCAAGTCCCGCATGTTGCGGAGCGGGCCGGCACGCCGAGCGCCGCGCCGTCGCGTCACCGCGCCGTCGCCGCCGCCGCACGCAGCTGCGGAGCGCGCCGTGAGCCGCGGGCGCGCTACATATGTTCAAAATGCGCACGAAGACACGCCCGCGCCAGCCGCTCCGCACGCCGGACGGTTACGAGACGACGACCGATCGACTTCTGCTCGATCACTGTGGATACTGAATGACTGATTCCTATTAATAATAATATCCCGACTATCTTAAATTATTCTAATTTAAGTTCCTTATTTAATTGTGGAATACCGACAATGATGTGTAAATATAACTTAAATTATTATTGCGATTGCTTAGTAATAGTTAATTGTGGGGCGATGTAACTTTTATTGTATACAGGCCTCTTGTAAGAATGGACTTGTTATTCACCACCTGCGTGTTCACGAAGCCCATTCCGGTTGGTAACTAGGCAATTTATAGCTAAATTTAATATTTATTTTATGTTTAATTATTTGCCAACGGAATGTGACTGCTGTACAGTTATAACCGTAGAAAATTATGATTGGTATGTTTCTATATTCTACTTCAACTATGTTTATCGGTGACAATTGGCTAGTAAAGATAAGAATTAGCAAAGTTGTACATTTTAAACGGCATTACCGATTGTCACATGCTGGTTGTTGTAGCAAATAGAAGCTGCTAGACGTAAGAAGGGTAGCTTCTTCACTAAATAATTGAGAGGTTTGGGGCCTACCGATCCGATGGTGATCGGCGCCTTGCTTCCACAACTTGGGTTGAGTATAGAATGGCCAGCGTTGAAAAGTTTCATTACTTTTTAACGTCCAAGTTACTCGAGCTCTTTATTCTAACATAGCAAAGGTATACGGATAATGCCACCAAAGGTGACAATTACTGCTATTTCATTGCTTGGTAATTAATTGTCTAAAATATATTATTTTGTTATTTGCAGTCGGATTAAGACATTGGGATTGCTTAATGAATAGTGACTAGTTCAAATTTGTTTTTTAATGTTTTGTGTTGTTATGAAAAGTGATTTTATGGCCATAGCGAATGTTCAATGTCATGGCACTTTTGAGTTCTAAAATTGTATTTAAATTGTAATGGTGACTTTTATCATTTAATCATTTTATAATAGCAGGTATATTAAAATGCCTAAAACTTGCCTGTAATTAACATTAGGGCTTAATGGGATTTAATCCATAGTTCAATACGAAACCCTCATTTAGCAAAATGTAGAAGAATAAGATTTCACTAAGTACGAGTAGCATGAAGGACTGTTTTATTCATTTCATAGCGTATTATGGGCAATGAGATATTATAAATTGGTCAACATAATTGGACTTTTCCATGACATTGTTATGAATAATTAAAATTAACCCTGCATTTAAAATTTAATAACTGTTAACTATTGTAATTATATTTTACAACATTTGTATTGCATAAATTCCATAAAGTAACAAAATAAGAAATTGAAAATAAATTGAAGTTGATTTTTCACGATTTTATTTTATTTTTCTCCACTCCATTCTACCATAGACTAGATAGTTTGTTACAACCTTAGTCTGCATGGTCCCACAGTTCACATCTATGCGACTAATTTTTTTTCCTGATATTATTGATCAAAGAAGCCGATAAAACAACAAAAAAAAAACTCCGGTTTTAGGGTTCCGTGTACCCTAAGACTTCGTTGTCGAGCCGTATGTCGTCTGTCTGTTGGTCTGACCCCCCTGGCTGGAGGCCTTTGAGTCATCTTTGGCAACCATAGGAAAGTCTGGTTAAGCAGCACACAACCTCTTCTAGGTTGACTTGCGAGATACTATTATCAAAAATAAAATAAAGTCGGTCTGTCCGTCTGTCACCAGGCTGTATCCCACGAACCGTGATAGGCGGTTATAAGAAGAAGGTTCAAAATTAACACAGTTCCTACCAGCAAAGAGGTATCTCATAAAGTGATAAAAAATTGTTCATGAAATATTTTGTCTTTTTTTGGAATCACAAAATACACCCTTGGAGAGTTAAAATAAAAGTAAATGAAAATTCGCAATTAAAAGTTTCGTTATTTTTTGGAGCCTCTTAACAGTCCTGACACGCGGTCATAAAATATTGTCCAAATCTGTACCAAGCAAATGGCAGTGGGCTGGTCATGTCTGCCGCAGAACCGATGAAAGGTGGAGTAAGTAGGAAGGTAAGGTTCTCGAATGGAGACCGCGTGTAGGTAAGCGAAGCGTAGGTTGAGACGCCCCGCTCCCCGGCAATATGGACCGAAGAAGGTGGCTGGCAGTGGCTGGATGAAAAAAGCAGGAGATTGTGTGCTGTGGCGCTCCCTGGGAGAGGCCCGCCTATGTCCAGCAGTGGACTGCTTTGACTGAATGATGATGATGGCTATACTACAAAACAATTTCTGAAATTTTGCCCGACGACCCGGGATTCCAACCCAGGGTTGACAATCTTAGTACTTGCAAAACGGGTAATCCCATATACAGGGTGGAATTTTGTAATGCCACCTGGAGGGAAAGTACTCTTAATACTGCAGATAGAAAATTTTACTGAAAGGAAACATTCTTTTATTTTTGAATAGAAAGCAAACTGTATTCAAAGATTTTCGAAAAGTCTCGCCTCCCACCCAGGAATCGAACCGGCTAAAATCTGAAAAAATTATACCCTGTACTTTTATTGCACCGATCGTTAGGGTCAATTATAAGGATGAAATCTCTCTAACAAACATGATAAATTAAATGAAAGGAAAACCAGGAATTCTTAAATTAAAGCTCTCGTAACATGTAACATGGTTCGATTCCCGGGTGTGGGAGAAGAGAATTTTCGAAAATCTTTGAATGCAGTTTGCTTTCTATTCAAAAATAAAGGAATGTTTCCTTTGAGTAATTTTTTTTATCTGCAGTATTAAGACTACTTTCCCTCCAGGTGGCATTACAAAATTCCACCCTGTATAATAAAAGTACTCTGTGGTCCAACCCAAGACCACTAAGTACACCATAATATACAGCTTGGCAAACTAAAGTAGAAAACCGGACGTCGCCACTGTGCTCTCGCTACCAGCACTTTGACTGATTTTTTTTCACTTATTAATGGCACAATAATAAATCTAACAAACCTGCGTTCTTTGTTTACATCAAATATCAAAGATTTAACGTTGTCAGTAAACAAAAAGATTAGTTCCGTTTCAAGACGTTCGTTCTGGCCAAGCTGTAGATAAATAATTATTGTCATGTGGACAACTCGCACTTGACCTAAAAAATAAAAATGCCAAAATTGTCAACATCAAAAAAGAGCTAAAGGATCGGAAACTTTTTTTTAAATTAATTTTGTGTTTTATCACTCAGTCATAATTTCACCCTAATTAACAAAAGTTACATCCATAGAGATACTACGTATGTTACATCTAAACATCCCAACTAACCTACTTCGACAAAGGGGCAGCCAGGATGCTCATAGCTGTTACAGACTCCCCAGGCTCCCACTTTGCTTCCCTCCCCAATCAAGGATATGGATGCGGATTTCTCCTTTTTGGCCAGTGTAAAAGAAACATCTCAGAAAAATAATTTTAAATAGGGTGAATGCTCCAACCAGCTTGCGAAATTCGAATTTTATTTCGTTTTTTGCAATTTGCAGGCCAGTGACATGTTGTAACTTTATCAAAATATGAATTGTGGTAATAACAAGTATATTAATATTTTAAATTTAAAAATGATCAAAACATTCGCTCCATCAGCTCTCACATAGAAAAGGTGCGTATTGTTAAAATATCCGAAATCTAACTATGATGCACCTTTCTTCTTGTGTGTGAGCTGATGGAGCGAATTTTTTGATAATTTTTGTATTTAAAATTATATTTGTTATTACCGCAATTCATTTTTTGATAAAGGAGGTGTTATTTTATGTGCATCTGGACTGAGAGCCCGTTTTTTTTTTTATTGTTGAATCAACTTGAAACTTACAGGGGTTTTAGTTAAAAATAGTAAAAATTCGTTACCGCAAAGCATAAATTTCTTAAACGTGAAACAAAGCTGTTATAAGCAAATATCTATGGCCCTCAGTTCAGACGCTAGCTAAAAACGGCTTAACATAAATCTCAGAAAGTACTACCTCTGTGATAATAATTTTTATTTTATATTTTACTAAAGAATTTCTTAAAGATTTTAAGAAATTTTCAAATTCCTAGAATATAGCATTACTGATTTATAGCAGTTTTACTTAGGGCTCTCAGTCCAGACGTTTATGAACTGAGAGCCCCACTGAAACATAGCTTTTAATGAAGAAATTCATACATTTGCTTCTTTTACCATAAAGTTAAACACCCCAATGAATTTCTTAAAAAGAAATAACGACATAGGAAGTAACTGTTGAAAGGTAAATTACAATTGAATTTTCGGTTAACGTCTGAACTGAGAGCCCTTATATTTTTCGGTTTTATCGGCTATTTGCGGGCTCCGAGTTTGAAATAAATTAGCTGAAAAGTTTTAAGAAATTTTTAAGTAAAACTTAACATACGGCTTTTTTTTCTAAATGCTATACTTACCGAGAAAAACCATTTTTTAGTTTTTCATGGGAACAAGTTTTGTAGGGTAACCATGATTCAAAAATCTCAAACGTCAGTTAGTTTCAAAGATGGCAGCACATGTGGGGTTGCGTTCGGAAATATAATCTTCAAAAAATTATGTGTGACGTCTTAGTGCTCAAACAAACTGCGAGCCTAACGGTCAGTTCACACCGAGACGCGACGCGAAGCGACGTGATGCAACGATACTTCGTATCTTTTCTTGCAGTAAACAAAGTCAGATTTTGAATCGCATCAAGCGGCGCCGCGCTGCGTTGCGAAAGGTGTATCTTTTGTTTTTTATTATAGAATTACATTTTGAATAACTCTATTGAAATGTGCGCGCAGCGTCACGTCTCGGTCTGAGCTGACCCTAAAGACGGTGGCGGCGGTGGGCGCGATAATATTGAATATAAATGAAATCGCCGCTCGTGGCCACACTGAAGTGACGAAGGCGGGCCTAGCGCGATGGCTACAAGCGATTTTGCAAGCCTAGGCGTTGCTAGGCAACAACCGATACAACGGGCGGGTGGCAGGAGTATCAAACCATTTCGGTCTTAGTTAAAAAAAATGTCTCACGGGACATGGTAACTTTAAAAGTAAATTATTTTTTTCAATGTTCAACATCAGATTGTGAATATGAACAATCAGCACATCATATTCTATGGGAGTGTATTCTTTGGCAGAACGAACGCAATATTATGTTGGATACTGTACAGGCTACATCTGGAGTCGTTTACTATACGGACCTTGTGGAAACTCGAACAAACTTCCGTGCGTTCAAGCGTTTTTGCCATACCTATTATTGGAATCATATATAACAGTTCACAATTTAGGACCCATTAATTAATATTAGTCATTTTACCCGTGGTGCTAGGCAACTGTGCTTCTCCCAGTTGTAATGTCCCTTTGTGCCTATTGGCCTTGTTTTGTTCTGTCTCCTGCTTGCATGGAGTAGGCTGATAGGCCTTTCAAACTGCCCAATATTCGCCACTTATTTACAGTACAAATAAACAGTTGCTCTGCTGCTGCGGAGCCAAACTTCCCAGGAACACATTAGTCTGTTTTTGTTTAGAAAAACCTGAATTTATACAGCACCGTGAATTAGAGCGATCCCTCGCTTCCAGTTTCGAAAATCTTTGAATGCAGTTTGCTTTCTATTCAAAAATAAAGGAATGTTTCCTTTGAGTAAAATTTTCTATCTGCTGTATTAAGGGTAGGTACTTTCCCTCCAGGTGGCATTACGAAATTCCACCCTTTATTACATATATTACTCCGGTCCGAAATAAATAATTAATAATAATAAAAGCCTGCCGGAGTCGTGGGTCTGTCTTATCAGGTAACCGTGGACCCGGAACGTAAAGGGCTATTGAAGGACACCGTGGATTTTTGTCAGTACAAGTCTGAAACAGAATTTTGAGATTTTTAAATCATGGTTACCCTACAAAACTTGTTTCCATGAAAAACTAAAAAATGGTTTTTTTCGTAAAGTACAGCATTTTGAAGAAAAAACCGTATGTTAAGTTTTACTTAAAAATTTCTTAAAACTTTTCAGCTAATTTATTTCAAACTCCGATACCCGCAAATAGCCGATAAAACCAAAAATATAAGGGCTCTCAGTTCAGACGTTAACCGAAAATTCAATTGCAATTTACTTTTCAACAGTTACTTCCTATGTCATTATTTCTTTTTAAGAAATTCATAGGGGGGCCAATCTTCAATTTTTGAACTTCCGTTTTGGATAATGACGCCCGATACTTTTACTGCTGGTGCAACCATCCATTGACAAAAAACGAAAATATATATTATTTTAATTTCATTTTAGTTAAACGTAATTAAAATAATGTATATTTTTGTTTTTTGTCAATGGATGGTTGCACTAACAGCAAAAGTATCGGGCGTCATTATCCTAAACGGAAGTTCAAAAATTGAAGATTGACCCAGGGGTGTTTAACTTTATGGTAAAAGAAGCAAATGTATGAATTTCTTCATTTAAAGCTATGTTTCAGTGGGGCTCTCAGTTCATAAACGTCTGGACTGAGAGCCCTAAGTAAAACTGCTATAAATCAGTAATGCTATATTCTAGGAATTTGAAAATTTCTTAAAATCTTTAAGAAATTCTTTAGTAAAATATAAAATAAAAATTATTATCACAGAGGTAGTACTTTCTGAGATTTATGTTAAGCCGTTTTTAGCTAGCGTCTGAACTGAGGGCCATAGATATTTGCTTATAACAGCTTTGTTTCACGTTTAAGAAATTTATGCTTTGCGGTAACGCATTTTTACTATTTTTAACTAAAACCCCTGTAAGTTTCAAGTTGATTCAACAATAAAAAAAAAAACGGGCTCTCAGTCCAGATGCACATGTTATTTTTTCGGCCCAACCATGTCCGAGGTACAAATTATTATTAAAATCCCTTCCAATAATAAGTATTTTTAGCAGTATTTAAAATCCTTCAATACTACATAGAAAAAAAAATAAAAGTATATGAAAAAACACTACTTCGCAACGGAACTGCGTTCAAAGAAACGTTTATGACAGCGTTTACGGCTGTCAATCTGTTTCATCTGTCAAAATCACGTCAAAATATGACATCGATGTTACATTATTTGACAGCTTTTTGACAGTAATGAATATCAACAACAATAGAAAAAAACTATAGAACTAGGTCGGGAACCCTGGCTTTTGGCCGGCAGATAACCAAACGCAAAAAATAATACGAAATGTGAAATAAATGCATTTTTTTAATTATTGTTCCCATGATTATTCACAAAATATTATGTGTACTAGTAATTATAACTTATAAATACATAAATAAATTCTATAAACTACATTTTTGGGTTTTCACACGTTTATAAATGAAGTAACGAAACGCATCATGTCGGAGACGTATGACATTGCTAGATTGAAAATCAATTCTTGAGTTGCAAGTTTTAACATTTTGGATCGACAATTTCATATGGTACAAATGCCCAAATAAATACAACATATTTTTTTTCAAAATCTACGATTTTTTTCCTATAATTTCGTATTTTTGTCCTTGAGGTACACGGCTGGGCCTTAAATGTAGGGAAAAAATTAACACCTCCTTTACAACATGTCACTGGCCTGCAAATTGCAAAAAACGTAATAAAATTTGAATTTCGCGGGCTACATCGACGCCATCACCTTAATGGTGAACGCACACCTAGCCGCACCGCAGTCTCCGCAGTCTGTTTTCGATTCTGCGGCTACTGCGATGCGGGTAAGGTGCGGGTAAAGGTGAACGCACATTGAGCCGCACGCAGTCTCCGCAGTACCCGCACTCATCGCATTTTGTTAATGGCCTCGCACACTTAGCCGCACCGCAGTCTCCGCAGTCGCCGCACGCATTTTGTAGTGTTGCCAACTTAGTGGATTTTTCACTAATTAAAATTGTTGGTTTTGACTCTTCTTTTAGTAGCGTAATATTGCTTTTAGTGGCTGGGGCTTTTTTCTAGTTGTTTAGTAGAATTTACTTACAGTTATTAAAATGCTATCACTTAAACAAAGCTATTGAAACGTTACGAAGTATATTATTTTTACTTCATTTAATTGTCAGGAGAACTTTTATTGATACATAAGCTGTAGTTTTTAAGAATTGAAGAAAAATACTGCAAAGATTATGAAATTCCAATAAAAGTTACAGACGACGAGGCAGACAAAAAATGCGGATGACGTCATCCGCACCGCGCTAGCCGCAGCGTCCGCTGCGTGCGGGCCGACGTTGGTGACGTCATCAGCTGCGGCTGGGGAATTCGGTCGTCTCAAATGCGTGCGGCGACTGCGGAGACTGCGGTGCGGCTCAGTGTGCGAGGTTTCATAGAATTTCATACAAAGAATTCGAAATGCGGAGACTGCGGTGCGGCTCAATGTGCGTTCACCATAAGTGTGCGAGGTTTCATAGAACTGCGGGGACTGCGGAGACTGCGGTGTGGCTAGATATGCGTTCACCATAAACCATCCTTGGTACAAAGAGCCGGAAGCCATGCCAGAAAGAAACATTGATAACTGTCATTCAACGGGGATGGCAACTCAAAGCTAATCGTAGATGGCGCTGCGATAGTTGGTCCCCACGTCATATTACTGTCTACCTTGTACAAAAAACAAACAAGATTATTTGTCATAAAAATTGAGTATAAATACAAAACAAATATGGAAAATTATTCGTCCATGCAAGTACATATACTAAAAGAAGAATTAAGACGCCGCGGTGCATCTCCAAGAGGTAAAAAGTGATTTAATTGAGTGGTGATACATTTGATTTTACCGTAATAAATCCACAATTACTTATTGTCGCGGCGAGTGACTCCACAGACGGGACTTCTCGCGCGATGGAATTAGAATATATATGTGGACTTTATACCTGAGTTTCTTAATTGAGATTTGGTTTTCTGAGAAGAATCTTCAATAGTTAGGGAAGTTTGCTTCGCGTTCATCGGTTGCTTGTTCTTATCATTTAGTGTCACGTTCCGTCCGCCATCTGTTGGTTAAATTTAAATTGATTCCCACCATTTTAAACAATTAGTATACACATACATATAAACATTTCTGGTGTCTCGGTTTTAGATTTGGAGTCACAGCCGTAGACCGAGCAATTCTCAGTCCACGGTCCCGGCCCAGCAACGTTACACATATGCAGCCAGGATTAATATTAGTCACACTTGCTACGAGACTCTCTCTCGCAGCATATTAATTATTGAAGCGGAGCCGTAGCACTTAAGCTACTAATTAACTCCCTTGCCATCATATCTGGGTGCACCCCAGATTATCTCTTAATTAACTCTTCTGTATGTACCCATCAATGTTGTACATACGTATCTCCGTTGTAGGCACCCTGATGTGCGTACAACGGCAGATTGCTCTGCGTTGGGACGACTCCGTATTGAAGTACCGAAGGTCTCCCAACTGACTGATCACGGCCTTTCGCCCAGTCTTAATTCCACGAGGTTTCGCATTGCAACATCGAACGACTTGCAACACGAAAGGCTCTCATGTATCCGACCCAAGTCCGAGATCACCATAAACTCTTATATCAATAAATTTAGGAATTTTAGAATCAATATTAGGTGGGGAATCACCGCGCATATTTCAGCGCTACCACTTAGCTTTGTAACTTTCAGGATGAGTCGCTGCCAGGCTGGAAAACTCCCATCAGCACCACTAACTTTTACTTTTCACTATTGAAAGGGTATTAGATTAAATACTCGCGTCTTAGCAAAAGGCGGTAAAATGGCACAGACTACATAGACATTACGTAAACGTCATAACCATGAGTTGTAAGTACTTTATCTGTGGCAATCCCTATGAATTCGGTGTTGCCAGCAAATCACCTCACGTTGATCAGTTTGATACATGTTTCGCTCCGACAATATTATGTAGTTTAATTCTGTTACCTGTTTATTTCGCGGACTGCTCGTCGCGACACTCCCGCCCGAACAGTTTTAAAGCAGGGTTAGTAAGCTACGCGTCCACTCTGCGATTTTCTCCAGAGCTCTTGTGGCCGCGCCTCTTCTTTGTTTAACTTCCTTGTTTACTTGAACTATCCTTTCTGATTCATCCCCATTCTGACTCAACATTTCCTCTCTGTCCGTGCTTTCTGATACTTTATTAAAGTCTTCCAACACACCCTTTTCGATTGGAGTTATCAAATCACTATTTTCTTCCCCATTTTCTAAATTATCTGATGTATTCTTTGAATCTGTGGCTTTAACTTCTAATGGTAACAATTCGTGGACCGTTATATTCCGGGGTATCTCATTTTCCCTTTCTGATGCGTTCGCATCGTATTCTATTTGTTCATTATCTTCCATTTCCAATGGATACAAATGAGCTAAGGATCTCACAAACTCCTTATTTCCAACATTGACCTTCGCAACTCTGCAAAGTCCGTCAGAACCCTTGACTAACGAAGTAATTTTTCCTACTTTCCATTCTTCTCGATTTTTACTATCTCCTTTTATCTGTACAATTTGTCCTACCTTCGGGATTAATTTTGCCGTGATTCTAGGTTCTTTAACAGAATGTCCGTATCGTTCACGCAAACTTTGCAAATATTGATTTGTGAACATGTCTTTAAATTCATTGAGAATAATTAAACCTCTTTTCCAAGCCTTGATGAGATCGGATTTTGTCGTAGTGCCTTGTACTAAGAAGTCTTCGGTAGAACCTTCCATCGTTATGCATTTTCCCATAGTTAAGAAATCAGACGGTTTTAAAATGTGTATTAATTCAGAATCGACACAAGTTAGCGGTCTAGTGTTGACAGTTGCTTCAATTTCTTTTATTAATGTGGACAATTGACTATCTGTCAGCATGTGCTTCTCCAATGTTCTTCGCATACAATTTTTTACTATTCCTATTAATCGTTCATAAAATCCCCCGAACCAGGGAGCTAGTTGGGGTATGAACCTCCAACGAATTTCGTGTTTAATACAATAAGAATTTGTTAATATTTCTGACATAAGCTTAAAATTTGTAGCATTATCTGATGTAATTAACTGTGGCACACCTCTTGTCGATATCATTCTTCTCAAAGCGTGAAGTCCTTCTTCTGCTGTGAGGTCTTTTACAACTTCTAAATGTACTGCCCTAACTGCTAGGCAAGTAAAGAGTGCTATCCAACGTTTACTTGTATCATTTCCATGTTTGATTAGTACGGGGCCCATGTAGTCTAGACCTGTAAATGTAAACGGTGAAGTGTAATTTACTCTTTCAGTGGGTAACGCCGGGGTTGGTGGTAGCTTGAACGGCCCCCCACCGTGTTTCTGACATCTAGGACATTTCTTTATAATCTTCTGGACTTGGCGTTTCCCTTGTGGAATCCAAAAGGTTTGACGAATTATAGCGAGGGTATGGTTAACACCTACATGATGATTGTCGCTGTGAGTCTGGTTGATAATTTTATTAGTGTAGTCGCTATCCTTTGGGATAAGTATTGGGTAACGTTGGTCATACGACCAATCCGTGTTCTTTAAACGTCCTTTGCAACGTAAAAGTCCATCTACGTCCAGAAATAGTCCAAGATTAATTTTTAAGCTTGTTTCTTTACCTTCTAGTTCTCTTGGAAAATGTTCGGCTTGTAATTTCCTAAGCTGCTTAATTTTGTCACCCTTTTCTTCACTTATGTCTACATTCATCTTAGTTTCGTTACTTGTACTGTCTTGATTTCTTGCATCAAATGTATTTTCTGTGTCCATTGTATATTCTTGTATCTCTTTCGGGAGACCCTCCCCCGCGCAAAGAGAAGAAACTTCTTTGGTTCCTGTTGGCCAGGAATCCGGATGTTGTAATATAAACTGAGGGCCAGTCAGCCATTTTAATTTTTCTTCCTTGGAGCTGAATGGTCTTGTGGCAACATCCGCTGGATTTAGATCTGATGGGACGTGCCGTATTATTAGGTTTTTATTCCTTTTAATCTCTTCGACTCTTCTGGCTACAAACGGTGTGAGAAGTTTGTCTGACTTGCACCAGTCAATAACAATTTGACTATCAGTCCATAACGTTTGACTTGTGATGTTATATTGCAAAAATTGTGTTACATATTTAATTAGCCTAGTTCCAATTAATACGCCGAGTAATTCCAATCGTGGTATTTTCAGATTGTCTTGATCCTTCAAAGGAACTAGTCTTGACTTCCCTATGACAAACTGTATCTCTTTGTTGCTGACTATGTAGATCACAGCTGCATAGGCCTTCGTAGAAGAGTCTGTGAAGCAGTGAATTTGACATGTACTTATAGTGGCGTCCCTGAAGTAACATCTGGGCAAAGATATGTCTCGAACCTCATCTAATTCGTTACATATCTCTGACCAATCGGTTTTTAATGTCTCAGAAAATGGCGTATCCCATTTTACCTTATTCTTCCATAGATTTTGTATGAACAGTTTGCTAGACAACAGTGACGGTACCGCAAATCCACATGGATCATAGATTGACGCTATGATTTTTAAGACACCTCTTTTTGTGAATACTGGTTCATTAAAGATCTTATCTTTCAGTTGAAGTGTGTCTTCCTTCAGTTTCCAGTTTAGACCAAGAACCTTGATCTTGTCTTCTTTGCCAGATTCAGGTACTTGTTTTATAAATTCTTCGGAATTGGAATTTCAATCTCTAAGGTTCATGGATAACTGGTTGAATATCTTCTTAGAATTCTTATAAAGTTGAAGTGCTTCCTTTACTGTTTTTGTTCCGGTTACGACGTTATCAACGTATATGTCCCTAGTTAATTTCTTGACTTGTTCATCATCCGAACTTTGTAGGTGTAATTTAATTGTTGCATTGAGTAAAAATGGGCTTGATATAACGCCAAACGGAACTCTTGTGAATCTTAAATGAAGCAGATTATCTTCTGTAGCAGGCTTCTTTGTATCTTTCAGCCACAGAAATCGAGTTACATCTCTATCCGGTTTATTAAGTGCAATCTGTAGGAACGCCTTCTCGACGTCTGCACATATACCTATTGGTTGACACCTGAACTTTACTAGTAATCCGGTCAAGTCTTCTAACATCATAGGTCCACAATACAAGCATTGATTTAAACTTTTATTGTCCTTTGTTTTAGATGACGCGTCGTAGACAATTCTCATTGGTTTGTCAGGTACTTTTACTCCATGGTGTGGAAGGTAATGAATTGGATGTTTTACTGGTTGATCTCTCCAGTCAGGTGCGACTTCAATTATTCCGTTCATCATTTGGTTCTTCAATGTGTCTTCATATGCCAATAATGTGGATGTATCTAGCCGTTTCAATAAGTTGACGAGGCGACCGTAAGCCAATCCAAAATTCAAATCCAAAGCAGGGGGGTACTCAATCCAGGGCCAGGATACCGAGTACCTATTATCCTCATATTTAGTAGTTTCATTAAATCTTTTTACTGCCTCATCTTCTCGGTCTTCCTTCGGAGAGTCAGTTATGCCAATGGATTCAAGTTCCCACAGACCTTTCATGTTAGTCTCGATCAGTGGTAGGTCAGGATCGTTGAATAACGTGTCTATATTGGACTGGAAGTATGTCACCACCGATAGTTCTTGAGTAGGACTGGAATCCATTTTCCCGCTTAGTATCCATCCGAAGTCAGATTGTACCATATACAAATTCTCTCTTAGTTTAATTTTCCGTTCTGAGATGAGTGAAAAGTAATAATCGTTTCCGATCAGGATATCCACTTGGTCTTGGAGAGAACCATCATCAGCTAGTTCTGATTTATCTTCCCAGTGGCTGAGGTCCAGATGAGGGTATGGTACACCATGTGATATCACTGGTACCACGTTAGCAAGCAGAGTGATTGTCTTACCTGCTCTTGTCCTCAACTGTACTCTGACTACGGGACTGTCTATTTCTTGAGGGGTATTTGATCCAAATGTAAATACAGTTAATGTGCTTTCTTCTTCAAAATTTAGATTAAGATCCTTTGCTGATTTCTGTGTGATGTACGTTTTCTGGCTTCCGGAGTCTAAAAGAACTCTGCATGAAAGTTTCTTAGAAGAATTTCCTACTTTATTTGCTGTAACTACCGCTGTTTGGAGAACTGTGAGTCCTTATCTCTGGTGTGCAGAACATTTGTTGTTGTCGATTTATCCTTTTGTCTATCAGGAAATTTGGTAGGACATAAAGCACGATTATGACCTACTTTATGGCAATGAAAGCATTCCCTTTTCTTTCTACATTCTACAAGGGAATGTCCTATTCTAAAACAACCGTAGCATCTATTTTTTAACAAGGATTTTCTCTCGTTAATTTCTTTGTATTTAGTACATTCTTCGTTGTAGTGTGACTCTTTACAGAAGATACATTGAAATTTAGGCTTCTTTCTAGGTGGTCCCTCCTTCTTTGGGTTTTTCCTAGGATAACTTGCATCACTTGGACCGTTCCCGTTGTTCCTCTGGGAAATATTCCTCTTATTTTGTGTTGGGTGGTGTCGAGTCATTTCCCTTTTGTTTTCATAGCTGCTCTTCTGGTATTTTCTCTGGTCTTCTTCTTTCTTCTGCTTGGTACGATCATCCTTCCCTGCGGAGTGAAGTGTTTTTACGGTATAATACTCTTTCTCATTTAGGTTTTTCTCATTTGTTAATCTATTTGCATCTTCACGTGCTGAGATGATGATTTCTAAATTTTTCCTTATCTCTTCGATCGATTCTTGTTTAATTTTCAATTTCATTTCATATATTATATCCTCTGGAAACTTCTCCATTACCATAAACCTCAAATGGTTATGGTTGATATTTTCACCCATGGAATCCAAAACTCTCAAATGTTTTTCAATATCAGTTAAAACTCTTCGACAATCTGCTATGGTTTTATTAGCTGGTTTTATTCTGTAGAGTGAGGAATAGTGTGCATCAATTACTTGAGTTTGTTTCCCATACCTATCCTTTAAAGATTGTATGGCTATGGAATAATTTTTATTTGTAA
Organism: Agrotis segetum; assembly: GCA_036375495.1. Lineage (NCBI taxonomy): Eukaryota > Metazoa > Arthropoda > Insecta > Lepidoptera > Noctuidae > Agrotis > Agrotis segetum. Next base: position 19,075 of record JAQSVV010000501.1, on the reverse strand, counting down.
TATCCAACCCGTCTATCACTCCTTTGGCTTCTCCCTTCAAAGAATTCTTTAGGTATAATAACTTGTCAACGTCTGGTAAATTGCGATTATGAATATTGGAATTAAATTGGTCCCAAAATTGGTGCCATTCAAGAATGTTGCCTTCAAATTGTGATAGCTCTAATTTTGGTAATTTTCCTGTTAGGAAGCGTTCTTCATTTTTGTTGCTATTTGTTGTTGACCTTTCATATTCTTCTAACTTTACTTTAAGTTCGCAGCAAATTTCTTCAGCTTCCAGTTGTACTGCCGAAATGGAAGAGATCTCGTCTACCTGTGGTTCGCTAACGAGTCGAAAATAGTTGTTCAGTTCTCTCTCCAACCGTTGAAGACATGTATGAAGTTTAGAAGATACCACTCTTCCTTCATGTAAGGTCAAGCCATTGATTTCATTAGTGAGTTTGATAATTGTATTTCGAGCACATTCGGACAGAGTTTTTATTTTATCAGACAGGCCGCGAAGAATGAGGAGTATGGATTCCTCCATATTGATGTCCTGTAAGATGACGTTGCACTGTTACAGCTACATATTTAAATATATAAAACAAAATAACGCTTGTTTTAATTTCTGAAATATTTCTGTATTAATTTCATCATTATAGTTAATAATTGTTTGCAAAACTCATAATTTAATTGTAATAGATCACACATCAACATACAGGGTATTTTAAATTTTTTCATTGCCTTTCTGAAAATGGAACTTCAAATTCAATTTTCCCTTAAGGAAAATTTGTTAATATCATGGAAATAAACATTTCCTTTCAGATTTACTTAGGTATCTTGGGTCACCCTTTACAGGTAAGTAAATTTCATTCTAGCATACACTCAATCACCAGGTGTACATAATCAATCATAGAATAAATAATATGTACCTGCCCATTAATTTAAAGACATCACCAGTCATAAACGGTGGGCCCCCTCAACTAACTGACACCGCCATGTACATAATGAGTACAAGAATTTATAATCTCGCTAGAATTATTTATTTGTATGTGTTGACCACCTCTGCTTAGTCTCTAACGCTCTAACCTAGTCAGTCAAGGAGCTTTCGTTTATTATGAACGAGACAGTAGTTATAGGTACTCGTCCATCGTGAAAGTATGAGATTAAAAACTATTACTCACTTCATATGTTATTAATTGTACTTCACTAATTCTATAGGTAGCTGTAGGTAATTTAATTTACTCCCTTCGGTGGCAATTACTTCTCCACTGATCAATTCTGGTCCTGTAAGAAGTGATTGAAAGGATAAGAATTTTTTTTTTTCAGTCTTCAGGTAGGTACCTACTTAATTTTCTTTAAAATTTTATTGAATTTTCCCTTTACTTTACACAGGCGATCATATAGTGAAATTTCATGGGTAGAAGTACAATTAGCACTATTCGTGTTTATGACGCCTTCCCTTCAAGCTTTCCCGTCGAATGGGTCGATGGCGAGTAGCCCCACAGACGGGCTCCATTTACCGGCGCAGGCGTGGTTCATGACCGCCAACGGCGCCAACATTCAAAGGGATTTCGACGAACGAGAAGAATTTCCCTTCTCTCCTACCTGCTTACGTGTGGATCTGAGTATATCAGAGTACCTATTTATCAATTTCACTAAAAAATCAAATTCGAAATCGTAATCAACACAAACATGTCTGAGCCATACTGACCTTAGTGTTCACTTAAACACACTTATTTTATTCTTTACGTGGGGCAAATAAATAAGTTTCGTTATTTTGTTATCACGACACCGGTAAAGTTAACCAGTAGCTCTTTGCAGTAATGCAGTAAATAATAAAGCGCAGGAACAGACCGACCGCACAAAATGGCGAATGTCAAGAAAGCACGTAGGTACCTGTCGAAAGTTTTCCGTTTCCGTTTTGCAATGAATATCCGTTTCACATAAATAGACTTGTAACGTCGTATCCTCATGAATTAGTGAAAACTAATGATAAATCCTTCTGATAAATCATGAAACGAATAAACGTATAACATCACTTAGTTTATTTTACAAACAAGAAAGAATCATAATCAATCCGAATTATAATTCAACAACGAGTAACGCCATCTATGCGATCCGTCATGCCAACTATCACCATAAACTTCAACACGCTTAACTAATTACTTGTGATAGTTAATCCTTAGATGATTAAATTAACATTAATTATTATCAGAGTCATATCAGCGAAACGTGTATCAAACCTATTCAACGTTTTAGCATAATTTCATCAGTCTTTACACTAAGTTTACACAGAGCTCTCACAGATGGCAGCACTAGTAAGAACCCAATCATAGGAACTCAACCATATTTAACCAATTTAATCTCTTTTAAATAATCCTTTGTATTGATTATTCTTCTCAGATCCCAGCATCTCCACCATGTCGCGGCGAGTGACTCCACAGACGGGACTTCTCGCGCGATGGAATTAGAATATATATGTGGACTTTATACCTGAGTTTCTTAATTGAGATTTGGTTTTCTGAGAAGAATCTTCAATAGTTAGGGAAGTTTGCTTCGCGTTCATCGGTTGCTTGTTCTTATCATTTAGTGTCACGTTCCGTCCGCCATCTGTTGGTTAAATTTAAATTGATTCCCACCATTTTAAACAATTAGTATACACATACATATAAACATTTCTGGTGTCTCGGTTTTAGATTTGGAGTCACAGCCGTAGACCGAGCAATTCTCAGTCCACGGTCCCGGCCCAGCAACGTTACACATATGCAGCCAGGATTAATATTAGTCACACTTGCTACGAGACTCTCTCTCGCAGCATATTAATTATTGAAGCGGAGCCGTAGCACTTAAGCTACTAATTAACTCCCTTGCCATCATATCTGGGTGCACCCCAGATTATCTCTTAATTAACTCTTCTGTATGTACCCATCAATGTTGTACATACGTATCTCCGTTGTAGGCACCCTGATGTGCGTACAACGGCAGATTGCTCTGCGTTGGGACGACTCCGTATTGAAGTACCGAAGGTCTCCCAACTGACTGATCACGGCCTTTCGCCCAGTCTTAATTCCACGAGGTTTCGCATTGCAACATCGAACGACTTGCAACACGAAAGGCTCTCATGTATCCGACCCAAGTCCGAGATCACCATAAACTCTTATATCAATAAATTTAGGAATTTTAGAATCAATATTAGGTGGGGAATCACCGCGCATATTTCAGCGCTACCACTTAGCTTTGTAACTTTCAGGATGAGTCGCTGCCAGGCTGGAAAACTCCCATCAGCACCACTAACTTTTACTTTTCACTATTGAAAGGGTATTAGATTAAATACTCGCGTCTTAGCAAAAGGCGGTAAAATGGCACAGACTACATAGACATTACGTAAACGTCATAACCATGAGTTGTAAGTACTTTATCTGTGGCAATCCCTATGAATTCGGTGTTGCCAGCAAATCACCTCACGTTGATCAGTTTGATACATGTTTCGCTCCGACAATATTATGTAGTTTAATTCTGTTACCTGTTTATTTCGCGGACTGCTCGTCGCGACACTTATAGTTGAGGTTTCAATTTTTGAGTTAAGGTATATTTTACCTGTCCTCTCCTTTATCAAGAATATAATGCTGCTTCTGACTTTCTATTTTGATAATATAGCTTAATGTTTTAAGTCAGTAATTTTAACATTCTTTTCTATTTAGATTCGAGAAATATCACAATATATTTAATTTCTTAACACCACAACTATCACAAAACTCGTTCCAGGTGATAATTCTTCCGCCAGACGAACCATTTCATGATTTATAGAGCGATGCATTACTGGTACTTAACCTCCAATACAAAAGTAGAAATTATTTTGAAAAGTGTAGTGTATTCGATTGTTTAGTTATGGTATAATCATAGAATTTAATTATTAAACTCAACTAACGGCCTGTCTCGGCTTCTCAAGGCTGGATATTTGTTTATTATATAGCTTTTCCTTAGTGATATTACAATTTTTGTTCTCACAACAGTCACAGCAGCGACCCATTATTTCTTGATAGGTAGTGTGAATTGTCGGAAATTTGTATGTTCCATCATTTTTACAGCTTATTACACAACATCTAGTCATTTTACATAAATAAATAGTTTTTTTTTTCTGAAAATTCCTTTGATTTGACAGTTCTTTTGGGACCAAACTGTCACTTTTCACTTTGACACTTGCCTTCCCCACTGTCATTTTGTGTGATCAGTGAAGTGACAGTGACAGGTTTTTAGGTTATTAAATGACATAATAACCTAAAAATCCTAAATAATAATTGATGAAAAGATAGACAAAATCGGATTATTAACCCGATTTTGCAAATATTGCAACATCACTACGTTGTTTTTATTAAAATGTCTTCGGCGACTTCGACAGTAATTAAATATGTTGGCCGGACAACAGATTTCAAAGGTAAAACTCTATGGGAAATCGTTGGAAGCTTGAAGAACTACGGCGTTGGAAGAATTATTGTACGATCTGTTTTTGAAAGATACCCAGAACCAAGTTTCATGAAAATTGTTAAGGTTGAAACTTGTCCTGATGAGGTGAGAGGTCTTTCAGTAGTCATATATTCAGTGTTTCTACTAACCATTCAGTCTCTTCAGTAGGTCATCTGCTATTACTAAGTGTGAGGTGAAAGTTACCTATTTGATGCCATTGCTGTTATTTACTATTTTAGCCTCGCTCATTTTATGGGGAATCGGCTTTGGAGGGTTGGAACACTGTTCCTCCTCAGTTTTGAGTGTCCTCACACTTGTGCTTTGAAGGTTTGTCGCTGAGGCATTAACATGTTTTGATAATAACTTATTCTAGAATTTAAGACTTCTTTTGAATATTTTCTGCTTCACAGTTGTTAGATTCAGATCTCGTAGAATGTATTCGTTACTAATGCATTTTGGGATGAATCTCATGGTTTTTTTTTTTCAATGTTTTTTATATGTTAGGGACTGCCTCCACGAGCGAGAGAATCGCGACGAGTCCGCCCTTATATCGTCGGATAATCTCCACGAACGAGCGATAATTCCGCCGCGTATCGTCGCGAGTCGTTACGGTATCGCGGCGATTCCGCGGCGACTCCTAACGGTATCGCCGCGTTTTGCGTTAGGCAATGCTGAAATGACGCTGCGTTTGACAGCGCGCCCGCCGCGCGCTCGTCGCGAGAGCGCCGCGAGCGCGCGGCGGTCGCGTTGCTAGTCGCGGCGGGCTAGCGACGATGTAATGACGTTTTGCGTGCTCGTTGCCACTCGTCGCATCGCGGCGATAATATCGCCGTGTGGAGACGGTTCCATAGAGAGTGTATAGGAAAACGTGGCACGGCGATAATATCGCCGCGATTCTCTCGCTCGTGGAGACAGCCCCTTAGATGCTGTGCCCCAGAGTTCTTTTTCATAATTATATCAATAGCAGTTTCAGTATTGTCTTGTCTTGTAGATTGCCATTTTGCTTTCATTCAATAGCTGTGTTTTTCTCCCAATAAGCCAGTACAAACTTCTCAACTTTGCGTTGAGTTGTTTCCTCTTATTCCAAATGTGGTTTTGCCAAGGTAATCTCCTGTCTAGTAGCAGTCCTAGGTATTAAGCGATGTCTGACTGCGAAATTAGATTGCCATTAAGTGAGACTGGTGGGCAATTGCCTTTCTTGAGCTGATATTTAAAAATGTTATATTATTGATGAAGACCTTCGTTCTTTTCTTAAATTTCAGGAACGACGTCGAGTACGAATTTGGGTTGAGAAAACCTTTAGAGGTCGCAAGTTGCCTAATTTGACAGAAATTTATCGTACATCTTACAAGCCTGATTATAAACTCATACCAAAGAATGAGGAAGCCAAACTGTTAGCTGGGATAGAGAAAGTACATGATCATCCAGAGGTGATCCTACCCAACAGCGTTGAAATGCCACCTCTCATGAAGAAGTTTATTATCAAGGATCATGAAAACAAAGGATTAGAAGTAAGTTTATCAAGTTCTGGAACTGAGGAAGGCACTTATTTTATAAAACAAACACCCCTGGAACAAAGTTTGTAGATCATACAAATTGTTCCATGCAATAAAACTTGTGGCTATCATATCAGTCCCAAAATTAACCTGTGCAGTTATTTCTATGAATGGGTTGCCAAAGCAAAAGCAATATTTGAAAAATGAAACACACTTACACAAACACCCAGACTTAGAACTACTACTTACTATCTACTACTATACAATTATTAGTTCTATGTAGGAATCAAACCTGCGACTTGTTGCGCAACAGTCGAGCACCTAGCTGCTGTGCCAACCTTGCCTTATTTAATATGAATAATTTTTATTTAACAAGATATTCACATTAGTCCGCTATCTCGCCTGAAGGTAAACAATGATGTGTTCGACCCTTTAAAGAACCCTTGCCTTCAAGCACCCTTGCCTTCACATTGCCATAGGTCTTGTAGTCCGAAGATGGAAAGGACCAGATGGATTCAAGTTGTGCAGTTTCGTTGCACATTCACCAATAACCAGGCTGGCAACAAAGCATCCACGTTTAAGGTTCATATTATAATTAAATTTATGTTTCCCATTATTCCAGATAATGACTGACTTCACAATGCCAATCTCCTACAATCACAGTCCAAACAGAGTGAAGAGGATAGCTAAAGGTGATGAAAAGCCTACAGTTACATTCACAATGGGCCTTGGAACCCCCGCCAGCCCCTCTCTCTACGAGGGAGTACCCCTTAGTTGAAGGAAACAACAATCAATATTATTATTACATGTGTATTTAATATTAGCAATGTTAGAAATAAAGTAGAAGGTAACAAATGCATAATTGTGCTTGTTTGAGTCAGTAGTCACATTCACAAAAACATAATTGTTTTTGAAAAGAAAACTTTAAATTGGGGACATTTTTTTAGCAGTCATACTCACAAGCGTCTAATTTCAGATTCCATTCCAAAATTCTTATGGGCCTACCATATGCACAAGTTGTCAAGCTACACCACAGTTCTGCCTGCGCAAGCCAATTTTTACATACATGGAACACCGTGCGTGTTGTTGGTAAAAATGTATCACGCGCCAGTTACAGTTTCTTCGTGAGAGAAGCTTGCGCAGGTAGAACTGTGGTGAAGCTTGTGCGTGGGGTAGGCTCATTACAGTGACGTTGCGCCATCTATGCAGAGTTGTCAAACAACATTGCAGTCAAAGATGACTTGCTTGTGTGAGTATGACTGCGATAGTCAAACACCACCACTCATGACTGCAGAAAGTTGAAGGTACTATTTTGTTTGTATGTAATAACATACGACACAAGCGCCGCGACAAAAGGTCATGAGTGGTGGTGCGGACTCTAGCTCGTTTAGTAAGGGTGCTCCCACATCTATCGACGCGGAATCGGCTTTTTCCGTCGCCCTTTCTCTTTCTTTCGCATAGAACTGCCATTTGCTAGACCGAGACAATGCGATAGCACGCGGCCGGCTCGAGAATTCCGCCGCGTGCGATCGCATTACGCTTTTTGTCTCTAAGCCGATTCCGCGTCGATAGATGTGGGAGCACCCTAAGAGTGTTTGTTTTACAGAAATCGGAAGGAAGCAAGTTCAAATCTTGCTCTTAGGGATGCGTTTAAACGGCGCATGTAACTCGCGCAAGTAAAAAGTACGGGCCTGCGGTTTACCCGCGCGAGTAACATGCGCAAGCTACTTGACCAGGCTACCCGCGAGGTGCTATTTCACGGCGCATGTAGCTTGAGCATGTTGAGGCACTTGCGCGGGTTACATGCGCCGTGTACAAGCACCCTGAGTCTAATTTTTCTTTCCGCTTAACAATTCGTGACGGAGGCGTTAATGCGTATGCATATATCAAGCTTTTAGTACTAATAATAATGAGCATTGCTCGTAGTTTCGATTCAGTCTGGAAATAATTACTTTCGAAGAAGTGACGTGGATGCAAATGCTTTGGCCAGTAGAGGGTTGCAGTCCATGACTTCCGGATTTTGGCTTTCCACTTCAAGTTTCTGGAAAATAAAGTACAATATGAACAGCTCTTAGTGTCAGTAATAAGTTTTACATGTAACACATCAAAGGCTTCTTTATTCTACAAGATTTCGATTTTATCTGTCCTTACTAATATCACAAATGCGAAAGTAAGTTTTCTCGTTACCCTTTCACGCCCAAAGTACTGAGCTGATCATACTGAAATTTTGCATATACCTACGTTGTCAGGTGTACACAAACGGACATCGGGTACCTTTCATCCCAACAAAAGCACTGTTGTCGAAAAATAAAACAATAATGTTCATTTCATAATAGATGGCGCCACGTGGACGATCCGGATTCGATCGATCCACTAAACGTGGTCGTCGTACGGCGCGTGCGATGCTGATAAATGTGCAACCAGCTTAATCCATTTTAAGTCGTAGAGATCAGGCCCTAATTAACTAGTTACATCATCATCTGCCTAGCCTTTTCCCAACTATATTGGGGTCGGCTTCCAGTCTTACCAGATGCAGCTGAATATCAGTATTTTACATGGAGCGACTGCCTATTGGACCTCCACAACCAAGTAACTGGCTAATACGAGAGCTTCTGACTAATAGTAACGACTATCACAGGTTACAAATGACAGCCGAGACCAACGGCTTTCCGAGGCACGGAGGAAACTCGCTATGGTAGATGGTCACCCAACCACAGACCAAACTCGGCAAGCGCGGCTTTACCTCGAATATCGGCCTGTACTGCTGTTATTATTTAGCCACGAGCTCCTCAGTAATTTACCCGATACATGTGGGATAAAATTGCTATCTTGAATATTACCTTCCAGAAGTCACGCATTTCATGCACGTCTTCTTGTCTTTGTATGAAGTACTGGCGAACAGTTTTCTGTATGAGAGTGGCAGCATACTCTTCGGGCCACAGCCAGGACTTGGGATAATATTGGCGAGGACTGTAATTAGACATTATTTAGATAATTGCGAATTATTAATTATGATAAGATAGCTGAAAATATAATATGATAAGGGAAACCTCTAGCTGTGCGACGAGAAACGAAGACTGGGCATCGCTACGGACCTATTTAACCTTACCGCCAGACTTTGTTATGAATATTTGTCGTGACCCTAGCGCCAGGCTACGAATCGGCGAAATACAAGTTCCTCTCTTTCTGCTCCTTTTAATTTTAAGCTCTGAGATGTAAAACATTATGGTGTACCATAAAAAGTATTATATTTTGTCTATCTAATTCTACATAAACAGAGAGATATAATTATAATAAATGCAATAAAATCAAACAAAACTACACAAATCGTGAATATTCTCTGTTGGATATATCCGACTCTGGCGTAATGGCCCCGAAAATATTTATCGGATATATCTGACTTTGGCGGTTAAAAGGTTAATCAAGTATTGTTTCACCTATGATGTCTCACTGCTGGGCAAAGGTCTAGATCCACTCTTTCCTTTGCGTTGTTGTTCTCTGATCAATCCCGCATAAATGCGACTGTCGTCACAGTAACGTTTTCTAAGCCAACCTTCGGCCACAAGTACACAACGCCGGTGTTCTCATCTTCTGGCACTTTTGATAAGGGTTCCGTACCCAAAGTGTACAACGGGACTAAAACTCCGCTGTCCGTCTGTCTGTTTGTCTGTCCGTCTGTGTCCAGGCTGTATCTCATGAACCGTGAAAGGCATTGAAATTATTATAGATGATTTATTTCTGTTGCGGGTGTAAAATAAATATCGGTGGTTCCCATACAACCAACGTGGGTTTTTTGCCTTTCTTTAGATCGACTCGCACTTGGCCAGTTTTTTTGAATAAGTAAACTATAAACTAATAGATTGTCACATAATAAATGCAATATAAGGTTATGCTTAATATTTCTCGGTCTTCTAGTCCACTAAATGGAAAGAAAAGGTAGCACTGTTGCCACTTGTATTATAACACAAGTGTAAATTAATGTTCGTGTACTCACTTCGTCTTAAGAGTTTGTCTGACCCAAGGCATGTTGAATATATGCAAATCCATCTCTTTACGTCCTGGAAAACGAGGGTTGTTGTTCCAGAGGACCTAGGAATATAATGGATGAGTCGGTCTTTATTTATTTATTTTATTAGTGTTATTTTCATAATGTACCTATGAAGTATACTCCATATAATACTTCGTTGAAGAAAGTTTTTGTAAAGTAATGTGATGTTTATTCATAAAGTCTCTTTTTTCTTCAGATTGTGAGAAAGGAAATGCACAGTCGACCAAGTTGAATTATGACCCACCATAAGCTTATTTTCTTATAAACATTCTACATAATACAATTAGGTCCACATTAGCGTAAACATACATATCCGTGGTTACAACTTTGATCTTTGTCAATTTGACGGATTCAAACGATTTATTGTCAAAATGGGTCATGATTCAATTTTGTCGATTGTACATACAATGCATACACTTGATAAAACTGATCTACCTGTACGATGTGGTCTATTCCATTGAAGAAACACTTGTCTCTGTTAAAAGCGTCCCATATTTTAGCCTTATTCAGAGTAGCCACCAAAGCTGGTATGAGATGACCAAATACCTTGGTCTTAATGTAATCGGTTTCAGTTTCTGAAATAAGAATATCAATGGAAGTTCTAGCGAAATTTTAAACTACGGACACATATCTACAGATGCCACGTTTGCATTGGTTGGTTTTTTATCCTGAAATAATGAACACCACCTATTTTATTACCTAATAACATTAAAATAAAATTCTAATTGATTATTTCCCAGAATTACTCTAAAAATAACTGTATTTTCGCTTCTACTTTACAGTCAGTTAACGCTAAGAAAGTCCTCTCAGCCATTTGTAACTGAACTTACTATGGAAAGGTGGTTTAGGCATGGCTACTTGTTTGCTCTCCTGATATACATCTAATTGTTTTTTCCAATTATCGTGCTCTTCGACGATGTCTTTCCAACTCGCTCTAGGTCTTCTTCTAATAAGGACCGGGAAATCAACTTCGGAACATGGAAGGCTGTCAGGTAAAGTGAAACCTGCTGCATCATTTTGGTCAGCGACCTTATTGAACTTTGATACATTTCCTTTGGTTTTTCCTCGGGCAGTCATAGCAGTATTTTACAAAATCACACTGAACTGAGTTTTATTTTGTCACCTATGTTGCCTTGATTGACAAGTTTTTTTGCCAGAATGTTTTTTTTGAAAAAGTTTGCACACCTATTTAAACTTTATGAAGGAGAAATAATACAAAAACGTGAGTTCTTATTCGTACAATTTATTTTTTTAAATATAAAAATCTGCATACGCAATTACTCGGATGCTCTGGATATTACCATCCAAAGCCTAAAAGTAATAAATATTAAATAAGTACATCTAGATCCTAAAATAAATATAAGATACTTATACAGATTAGGCGATGACCACTCTTTTTAATAAATATCATTTTCGATGATTAAAGCATCCTTTTTAATAAGGCGAGAACTTCCCCGTGACCTGCGAGATCCAGTCTAAGTACTGCGCAACCTTAACGTAGACTCCGGGCACTCCGGGTTGGCCACAACCGATGCCCCACGACACCACTCCTACGATCTGCCACGTGCCGCTGCGCTCGCACACCAGGGGACCACCACCGTCTCCCTTGCACGCGTCCTTGCCATCCTCACCTCCAGCGCAGAGGAAGCCTGGGTTCAGTTCGTAATTGTAGCCCAAGCGTGTCTGTTTCAGCTGCTGTTGGCACTGGCCGTGTGATAGAATAGGCACATCAACTTCTTTCAGGATGTTCTGATACTTTCCGTTATCTCCGAAGGCATCCTTGCCCCATCCAGTTGTCCAGCACCTTTGTCCAGCGTAGTCTGAGTACTTGTCAGGTAGACAAGCGGGACTGATGTGCGGGTATTTGGTCCATTCGACAGGGTGGTCCATCTTCAAGATGGCGAGATCGTTATCTAAAGTGCCGGCGTAATACAGAGGATGAACGTGGACAGAAACAATGTCTCTCTCAACGTACGGATAGAATTCAACGTCGCGGTTCACGTCCCATTCACCGAGGCGCACTCTTAACTCGAAGCCTTTGTATCTGAAATAAGGAAAGTTAATTTTAATTGTTGGTAATGTTCATCTAGTCTTTTAGATACTTGATAATTCATATAAAATGTGTACTACGTGTTTCAATAAATTCAAATTATCAAAGATTTTCTTTGGAAAGAAAATTTCGAACCACGGGCAGGATTCGACCTGCGACCTCCGGATTCAGCACATCCGACGCTCATTTCCAACCGAGCCACCGAGGATCTTACCTGCCGCGGCGAATTCTTCATTCCATTTCTAACGTCTGCAGGTGACCGTGGTTCGAATTTTTCTTTCCAAAGAAAATTTTTGAAAATTCGCTACGCGTTTATTATTTATAAAATTCAAATAATGTTTGAAAAACTTACGATTTCACACAGTGAGCGGCAGTCATAATATGAAGGCCATCAATGAGTGTTCCTCCGCAGACGTAAACAGATTCTTTGGGGTCCTTCTTTAAAATAGCTGTTTGCCATGGGTACTCTCCGAATTCACTTTCTCCATCAACATAAGAGGGAGTTTTGACCCTGCCATTGATGCCCTGAGAGTGTCTGATGCCGCACTGTCCTTTGTTGGCAGCCTGAGGTCGCAGAGGACGACGGCAGCACACTTGGTTTTGTCTGCACTGCTGGACTGGAGGGCGGCCGAAATATCCTTGACGCTAAAGAACAGAAAGAAGAAAACATAGAAATATTATATTGCGGTATTTTTTGTCGCCACTTAAAGCGATTGCTTCAAACGTGAACAAAATATACAACGAAGGAAACATCTACAAGCCAATTTTGCTATCGCGGTGCATAGAAGATATATAAGAATAGTGCATGAATTACCTCTTGTACAGTTATGGACATATTTTCTATATCAATTTCCCTCTTCTTTCGCGTGTCAGGAAATCGGAATGTTTGGTATCCCCGATTTGCCCGAGGAGTGGTCGAAGGATAGTCATAGGAGCGGGAATATACGGACCGGTTCGTGTGAGTACCCAAGTCAGTACCAACAGTAACGTTTTCGGATCTATCGTAAATATTAGAACTTCTATGTTGGACTTGGGGATAATCCTCACCACCATCAAATCTACCATGATCATCATAATAATCATCAAAACCTGAAGGGTCATGGATAGTATGATCATGTTCTTTGTAATGACTTGGCTCGTAATCCGCGTAATTTGGAGAGTAAACATGAGGTTCGTCATATGACGAGTGAGATGGAGGGCCATCGTAGTGAGGTGGATGATGAGGAGGTCCTTCGTAGTGTGGTAGATGGTGTGGAGGTCCATTATAGTGATGATGGTGATGGGGTGGTCCATTATAATGGTGAGGGTGTCCATAGTGTGGATAATATGACTGAGGAGGATACGCGGGATGGGCGGGATAAATCGGAGGAATAGGGTACGTTGCGGCGTGGTGGTAATGATGATGTTTATTTAGGAGAAATGCCTTTTTATCATCGAAGAGTTGAGTAACTTTCCTGAGTTTCTCTTGGCTTGGTGTAACGTGAAAATGTATGAGAGGTTGATAAACCTTTTCGCCATCTTCATTTTTCATTACTTGTAGAGAAAGCAGTGGATTAACTATGGCTACTCCTAGATTAATACCGCCTGCCATCACAGAACGACCGAAAGGACCGAGTTTGGATTTATAAAGGTGGTGATTTAAGTGACTGGAAGCATCAGGGGCACTAGGAGGCAAGGCAAAAGAGATACCAAACGTGGGCTGCACATGTTTGTAGTCAATACCGCCATGATCGCTGAAGCCAGGCAATCGACGGAAGCGCTGCAGTGATATTTACTTATATCAATAAATGAAACTATTTTATTTAATGTAATGTTAGAGATGTGTCAGTGCCCATTGTTTAGTATATCTTTTGTACCTGTTATGTACGATTTCCGTATATAATTTTCATATGTCATGTAATTTAATTAAAACAATGTTACCCCAGGTTTTAAGATGAGAATTATAAATATCACGTCTATACCTATTCATTTTTAAAGGTAAGTGCTGAGAATAAGAAGAGGAGAGGTAAATGTTAAGATGATTTTGGAAAAAAGCTTGACTTGCGATGAATTTATAAAGAATGTATGGGTATGACGAAGGTTATTCAATGCTTACCGGTTCAGCTTCTTTTTCAGTTTCCTCTGGAATATCTCCGTGGGTTTCACGTTTGGTCAGCTTCTTTTCTTCCGTAGCGTTTTGCGAGCTTGCAGCTGATATAGTTACATCAGTTTTGTTCAAGCTGTCTAATTGTTCTTCAGTTAGCGCTACAATTTCACTGCCTTTGTTACGCGGGTCAATAGGTAAGTACAAGTCATCCCTGCGTCCAATCACTTCTTGGCTTGGGCACTGATCATAGTGTACACATACACAATCAAATCCTTGTGCTTTGGCTTCATGATAATTTTCACCAAATGCGTTTTGAGCAAATGAGTTTTGCGCAAAAGTTGCTGGTCCTTGATTGTAAAGATTGTTTTGAGATCCTCCGACGTGTAATTCTTTTTTGTAAAATTCTGAGTTCTGGGAAGCATAGTTACCGAGGCTATTTCCATACTTTTGGTCTTCGAAAGCGTTGTTCTGATATTGATTAGGCAGGCCTTGGCTTAAGATGTTACCATTGTGACCAACTTTGTTAGAGTTGTGACCGTATTGAGATCCGTAAATTGTATCAGATTCATATATGGGCTTGGTATCTAAAAATCCACCGGACATGGGCTTGAAACCACCGGATGCAAAATCGCCACTGAAGTCACCACCCCCTGCTGTTAAGATATCAGAGGATTGTGACTGATGTGATCCAAAGCTACTCTGTGAGTTCAACTGACCGATAGATCCTACAGGGATAGCTACTGGTTTAATGATAACTTTGGGGTCTTTTTTGTCAGCATCGTGCACGTAATGATGGTGAATATGTTGTTGTACAACGGAATCTGTTTTAGTTCCGGAATGCGCAGACGATCCTTTGTTGTAAGAAGGTTTAGTGTTCTCATAAACGTAAGGTCCTTGGGTCGCTTCGTGGTAAATGGGTGATTTGGTGACAAAGTTAGATTCGTGTGCATTGTATTGAGCATTGCTTTGAGAGAATTGGAAATTACCGCCAGCAACACCATATTTTTCCGAGAAACCAGGTCTGACATTGCCACCATATCCGATTCTCTTAGGTGGGTACGGTTTCTGTGGTCGTGGTGGGTAAGGCATAGGCCGAGGTGGGCCGTAAGATCTCGGAGGACCGCGAACCTGAATTGATGGAATCGGATTACCAACGGGCTTGATGTCGACGGGTTGGGCGTAAATTACTTCATCGGGTGATAAGTAAGTGCGTTTTTCTTGGGAGTCTTCATCCTCACACTGAAATAATTAAATTGAGTAACATTAGATCAATAATGTTTAGTTTGATGTATGAAAGATTTGACATTGCCTTGATGCAATAAGAGCATAACTAAATTTAAAGATACGTACTTGTATGAGACCAAGAGTACACAATCTTCCTTTGATCAGGTTCCTAGCTTCAGCGTCATCTCCTGCGTCCAAGGCGCCCTTGATCGTGGGATCGCTGTACACGTCGTCGAAGCCACCCAGACTTCTGCCTTGTTTGCTGCTCACTAACTCGTCAACAATGTCATCAAGAACTGTGCTGTTTGATTCGAAGTTCTTCTGTTGTGCTTCGGGTAACTGTTCACCTTCTAGCAAGCCGGACGGTTTTTGCTCTGGTTGCTCAGCAGGCTTGGCATCCTTGTCTCCACCCCATGACCATTCCGCTTTCGTATTTGTAAATATTATTGATAGCAATAAGAAGGTTACTGTTGTCCACCGCATGTTCTGTAAGAAAACAAATAATATGATCAAAACGCTGATGTCATTTGATCCTTATTTTGTAAAGCATGTCATTGTTTCGAAACTGAGAGCGATGAAACACTTTTACTTTCGCAGACAGTCTGTAGTTATGTAAGGCTCCATAACGTCAGCCGTGTTGTGGCTGCGGCACTGTGCGGCTCTGTGCGGTCACTGGAAGGTGTGGGGCCGCGAAAGCACTCTCACATAATGTATACAGAGCGAACCAAGTATCTACGAATCTACGTATCATGGTTCGCTAATAACTACCGTGTTTTGTAAACTAACATAAATGAGACTATTTGTTTTGTTTAGCTAGATTAATGAGAAACCTTGAATAAATGAGTATCATCATCGATCTGTGAAAAGAGATAACTAGGTAATTATATCGACTTATTATAATTCAAAGAGTTAATCATGTGTTGGCACAGCATATAGGTAACCTATGACGTTTTCGAGGTCAGCTTTTGTCTTATGTTATGAAAGAAAGCCAAATATTGGTGTCAGTGTCGTGATGTCGACAAAACTGGCACAAGTAGCTCGTTGGCTTGCCGCGTGCGTCTCGGCCAATGCGGCACAAATTCGGTAACTGTCGATAATCATTACATCACTTCCTATATTTTTCCATCTTGTTTATTTTTAATGCAATGCGTTACAACATCATCAGGCAAATATTCGCATTATTATATTTCCGTATTTATTAAGATTACGCACTTAGTAGAGCGTATTCGCACATGACAGAGAAAACATAAGAGAAAAGTATTTTGAAAAGCGTGTGATCTGATGCTAGATTGTTTGAAAGTATTGCGCGTGCGCATCGTGATCCTGCACACGTTTGTGTAAGGTAATAAAATACAATATTAACATTAAATTAATTTATATTATAATATTGAGTTTTCCTCTGATTATTATTATTTCAAGTCTGATGTTTACACTTAAAAATGTTAACGTGCAAAGTAAATCTATCCGTCGTGATGACAATCGTCTATTCAATCGTCACTGAGACAAAGTTCCTGTTGAACGGAAGTGCAAATTGATCGTATTAAATAATAACTAAAAGGAGAATAACTCAGTTAAAAATTACGTATTTGCGGAAATTTAATAAGCCATCCTAAGTGCGGCACGGTTGTGTTATTATGCAACGATTTACATATTCCTGATGTTGTGGTTGAGACCGGCGCGGGCGCAAAACTACCGACCGGAAAGTGAAAGTTTACGCGAGGATCATTTACTTGGGAAACTGCTTACTCTTATTGTATGCAAATCTTGTAAATTAGGGCAGATTTTGTATTTTTTTTTTGTCACAAACAACTACAAAATTTATTCATTTGCCCACGTTGTGAATTTTCAATTAGTTATTGTTTTTAATAAGTATTTATAAATTACCATATTCGTGATCGATTCATTAACCGAATTCATGATATCATAAACAAACATTGCATTGTTGTGTTAAATCACTGTTATGTTCGCACTTCAAATTTAATCGTTATTACGATGCTAAAATTTATGTTACAGCATTTCTGCGTAATGAATGTATAAAGACGCAGCGGTAGTTGCTTTTCTCTGTCGGATATTGAAAGAGAAATTCTGTAATGAGAATGTTATTGTGCCGTAAAAGATAAACCTCGTTTCCGTCACCGCAAATCCTGTGATGTAACCGTCGAACCAGAACTTTATAATCACTAAACTTACTTTTGAGTTCTTCACTCCTTGTTTGTCACTAAAACTATTTCAAATAATTAACTTTTCACAAGTTTACCGGCGCACTGTCTGCGTCCGAATGACTGCCACTTCTACCACTACGTTGCTTTATACTTCGACCAACGCAAAGATGCACGCGGGCCGATTTTGTAAGACGATCGACGCAGCCTCCTACCACTAAACCCCAGACCAAGAACTCACCGACCGAAATTACTTCCATCTGGTCGCTAAACGTCTGTCGTAATGGTATCTGGGTAGAGGCTATGACGTCAGCCATAACATTGATCAACCCTTAGTTCGTTCATGTTCCGAGTAGATGTTTGGCAATTTGGGTTTTTGAGGTCGTCTTAGCGGATATGTATTGTTAACGTAAACTGAATACTGACATTAAGTAACTTGTGTCATACATTTGATACATGCAGTGGATGCTAACTTACATGTAAGTTATAGGCTAATGGTATATGAAGTTTTGATAAATTAATTTGGCCTGATTTGAGTGTGTGTGTACTACGAAAAGAGTATCGTGCACTTTGTGAACATAAGGAAATTATTTAAGTTTCATGCTAGGTTGGTCAGGACTGGCATCACAAATACTTGTTATCTCTTTGTGAACTAGTCCTGGATGTATGCCAAGTACAGCAGATAAGGTGGTATACAATGTTTGAAGCAAAGATATCTAAAGCAACTAGCACTACTGGCATTCACTTTTTATTAGTGTATGAATGAATTTGTTTTAGTAAAAGATGACTCTCGTTGTTTTAAAATTAAAGTCAGATGATTACCTGAAAGTACTCAAAACAATTTTACGTCAATTCAATGTCGACCACATTATTCTAACTAAACAATACCTACAATTGAAAATATGAAGACTTCCGTTTCCTTTTATTATGTGATAATGTCTAATATAGGTATAATGAATAGTGACAGCAGGTAACCACGAGTTCAACATTTGTAATATGGACTGTAAAGATACTTCTATACAAATATAATAAAGCTAAAGAGTTTGTTTGGTTGAACGGTCTAATCTCTGGAACTACTTGTTTGAAAGGAAAATCTTTTTGCATAGAATAGTTCATTTATCGAGGAAAGCTACAGGCTATATAAAATAACGCTACGATGAACATTAGCCGGCACAGTGGGTGAAACTACGTATTATGAAAATGTAACTATCGATCGAGATATTTTGATCGGATTACAATTTGTATTTGGATCTGCTGAAATTCATTTGGTTCTTTTGTATATAAACAACCGTCTGTTGTCATATATATAAACATACGTACCAATCTATTGTTACGTTACCAGACATTAAACCACCCACATGGTTGGAGCTCACCCTTCCATATCAAGATAATAAGCCACTTTCTCAGGACCATAGTTTTCTAATAAGGCACGATGACCCAGTAACTTCTATTCGCAGTTTTGCAAGTATATTGCCTAAAACATTTACATGATAAGTAGGCTTTTATACTTAATGTAATCCAACTTCATAAAGTTTTCCATATTGGTTCCAATAACTAGTAAACGCTGGT
>JAQSVV010000500.1:0-27937 GCA_036375495.1 Agrotis segetum | reverse complement strand
AAACCGAATTTTCGAAAATCGAATATCCGATATCCGAATATGCAATATAAACCGAATTTTCGAAAATCGAATATCCGATATCCGAATATGCAATATCGAATATCGGCTATCCAATATCCGATATCCGATTACAGAATAGCGAAAATCGACTTTTCGGTTTTCGGGTACCTACCTACCTACCTACCGAGTTTTCTTAAAAACCGAATTTTCGAAAATCGAATATCCGATATCCGAATATGCAATATCGAATATCGGCTATCCAATATCCGATATCCGATTACAGAATAGCGAAAATCGACTTTTCGGTTTTCGGGTACCTACCTACCTACCTACCGAGTTTTCTTAAAAACCGAATTTTCGAAAATCGAATATCCGATATCCGAATATGCAATATCGAATATCGGCTATCCAATATCCGATATCCGATTACAGAATAGCGAAAATCGACTTTTCGGTTTTCGGGTACCTACCTACCTACCTACCGAGTTTTCTTAAAAACCGAATTTTCGAAAATCGAATATCCGATATCCGAATATGCAATATCGAATATCGGCTATCCAATATCCGATATCCGATTACAGAATAGCGAAAATCGACTTTTCGGTTTTCGGGTACCTACCTACCTACCTACCGAGTTTCTTAAAAACCGAATTTTCGAAAATCGAATATCCGATATCCGAATATGCAATATCGAATATCGGCTATCCAATATCCGATATCCGATTACAGAATAGCGAAAATCGACTTTTCGGTTTTCGGGTACCTACCTACCTACCTACCGAGTTTTCTTAAAAACCGAATTTTCGAAAATCGAATATCCGATATCCGAATATGCAATATCGAATATCGGCTATCCAATATCCGATATCCGATTACAGAATAGCGAAAATCGACTTTTCGGTTTTCGGGTACCTACCTACCTACCTACCGAGTTTTCTTAAAAACCGAATTTTCGAAAATCGAATATCCGATATCCGAATATGCAATATCGAATATCGGCTATCCAATATCCGATATCCGATTACAGAATAGCGAAAATCGACTTTTCGGTTTTCGGGTACCTACCTACCTACCTACCGAGTTTTCTTAAAAACCGAATTTTCGAAAATCGAATATCCGATATCCGAATATGCAATATCGAATATCGGCTATCCAATATCCGATATCCGATTACAGAATAGCGAAAATCGACTTTTCGGTTTTCGGGTACCTACCTACCTACCTACCGAGTTTTCTTAAAAACCGAATTTTCGAAAATCGAATATCCGATATCCGAATATGCAATATCGAATATCGGCTATCCAATATCCGATATCCGATTACAGAATAGCGAAAATCGACTTTTCGGTTTTCGGGTACCTACCTACCTACCTACCGAGTTTTCTTAAAAACCGAATTTTCGAAAATCGAATATCCGATATCCGAATATGCAATATCGAATATCGGCTATCCAATATCCGATATCCGATTACAGAATAGCGAAAATCGACTTTTCGGTTTTCGGGTACCTACCTACCTACCTACCGAGTTTTCTTAAAAACCGAATTTTCGAAAATCGAATATCCGATATCCGAATATGCAATATCGAATATCGGCTATCCAATATCCGATATCCGATTACAGAATAGCGAAAATCGACTTTTCGGTTTTCGGGTACCTACCTACCTACCTACCGAGTTTTCTTAAAAACCGAATTTTCGAAAATCGAATATCCGATATCCGAATATGCAATATCGAATATCGGCTATCCAATATCCGATATCCGATTACAGAATAGCGAAAATCGACTTTTCGGTTTTCGGGTACCTACCTACCTACCTACCGAGTTTTCTTAAAAACCGAATTTTCGAAAATCGAATATCCGATATCCGAATATGCAATATCGAATATCGGCTATCCAATATCCGATATCCGATTACAGAATAGCGAAAATCGACTTTTCGGTTTTCGGGTACCTACCTACCTACCTACCGAGTTTTCTTAAAAACCGAATTTTCGAAAATCGAATATCCGATATCCGAATATGCAATATCGAATATCGGCTATCCAATATCCGATATCCGATTACAGAATAGCGAAAATCGACTTTTCGGTTTTCGGGTACCTACCTACCTACCTACCGAGTTTTCTTAAAAACCGAATTTTCGAAAATCGAATATCCGATATCCGAATATGCAATATCGAATATCGGCTATCCAATATCCGATATCCGATTACAGAATAGCGAAAATCGACTTTTCGGTTTTCGGGTACCTACCTACCTACCTACCGAGTTTTCTTAAAAACCGAATTTTCGAAAATCGAATATCCGATATCCGAATATGCAATATCGAATATCGGCTATCCAATATCCGATATCCGATTACAGAATAGCGAAAATCGACTTTTCGGTTTTCGGGTACCTACCTACCTACCTACCGAGTTTTCTTAAAAACCGAATTTTCGAAAATCGAATATCCGATATCCGAATATGCAATATCGAATATCGGCTATCCAATATCCGATATCCGATTACAGAATAGCGAAAATCGACTTTTCGGTTTTCGGGTACCTACCTACCTACCTACCGAGTTTTCTTAAAAACCGAATTTTCGAAAATCGAATATCCGATATCCGAATATGCAATATCGAATATCGGCTATCCAATATCCGATATCCGATTACAGAATAGCGAAAATCGACTTTTCGGTTTTCGGGTACCTACCTACCTACCTACCGAGTTTTCTTAAAAACCGAATTTTCGAAAATCGAATATCCGATATCCGAATATGCAATATCGAATATCGGCTATCCAATATCCGATATCCGATTACAGAATAGCGAAAATCGACTTTTCGGTTTTCGGGTACCTACCTACCTACCTACCGAGTTTTCTTAAAAACCGAATTTTCGAAAATCGAATATCCGATATCCGAATATGCAATATCGAATATCGGCTATCCAATATCCGATATCCGATTACAGAATAGCGAAAATCGACTTTTCGGTTTTCGGGTACCTACCTACCTACCTACCGAGTTTTCTTAAAAACCGAATTTTCGAAAATCGAATATCCGATATCCGAATATGCAATATCGAATATCGGCTATCCAATATCCGATATCCGATTACAGAATAGCGAAAATCGACTTTTCGGTTTTCGGGTACCTACCTACCTACCTACCGAGTTTTCTTAAAAACCGAATTTTCGAAAATCGAATATCCGATATCCGAATATGCAATATCGAATATCGGCTATCCAATATCCGATATCCGATTACAGAATAGCGAAAATCGACTTTTCGGTTTTCGGGTACCTACCTACCTACCTACCGAGTTTTCTTAAAAACCGAATTTTCGAAAATCGAATATCCGATATCCGAATATGCAATATCGAATATCGGCTATCCAATATCCGATATCCGATTACAGAATAGCGAAAATCGACTTTTCGGTTTTCGGGTACCTACCTACCTACCTACCGAGTTTTCTTAAAAACCGAATTTTCGAAAATCGAATATCCGATATCCGAATATGCAATATCGAATATCGGCTATCCAATATCCGATATCCGATTACAGAATAGCGAAAATCGACTTTTCGGTTTTCGGGTACCTACCTACCTACCTACCGAGTTTTCTTAAAAACCGAATTTTCGAAAATCGAATATCCGATATCCGAATATGCAATATCGAATATCGGCTATCCAATATCCGATATCCGATTACAGAATAGCGAAAATCGACTTTTCGGTTTTCGGGTACCTACCTACCTACCTACCGAGTTTTCTTAAAAACCGAATTTTCGAAAATCGAATATCCGATATCCGAATATGCAATATCGAATATCGGCTATCCAATATCCGATATCCGATTACAGAATAGCGAAAATCGACTTTTCGGTTTTCGGGTACCTACCTACCTACCTACCGAGTTTTCTTAAAAACCGAATTTTCGAAAATCGAATATCCGATATCCGAATATGCAATATCGAATATCGGCTATCCAATATCCGATATCCGATTACAGAATAGCGAAAATCGACTTTTCGGTTTTCGGGTACCTACCTACCTACCTACCGAGTTTTCTTAAAAACCGAATTTTCGAAAATCGAATATCCGATATCCGAATATGCAATATCGAATATCGGCTATCCAATATCCGATATCCGATTACAGAATAGCGAAAATCGACTTTTCGGTTTTCGGGTACCTACCTACCTACCTACCGAGTTTTCTTAAAAACCGAATTTTCGAAAATCGAATATCCGATATCCGAATATGCAATATCGAATATCGGCTATCCAATATCCGATATCCGATTACAGAATAGCGAAAATCGACTTTTCGGTTTTCGGGTACCTACCTACCTACCTACCGAGTTTTCTTAAAAACCGAATTTTCGAAAATCGAATATCCGATATCCGAATATGCAATATCGAATATCGGCTATCCAATATCCGATATCCGATTACAGAATAGCGAAAATCGACTTTTCGGTTTTCGGGTACCTACCTACCTACCTACCGAGTTTTCTTAAAAACCGAATTTTCGAAAATCGAATATCCGATATCCGAATATGCAATATCGAATATCGGCTATCCAATATCCGATATCCGATTACAGAATAGCGAAAATCGACTTTTCGGTTTTCGGGTACCTACCTACCTACCTACCGAGTTTTCTTAAAAACCGAATTTTCGAAAATCGAATATCCGATATCCGAATATGCAATATCGAATATCGGCTATCCAATATCCGATATCCGATTACAGAATAGCGAAAATCGACTTTTCGGTTTTCGGGTACCTACCTACCTACCTACCGAGTTTTCTTAAAAACCGAATTTTCGAAAATCGAATATCCGATATCCGAATATGCAATATCGAATATCGGCTATCCAATATCCGATATCCGATTACAGAATAGCGAAAATCGACTTTTCGGTTTTCGGGTACCTACCTACCTACCTACCGAGTTTTCTTAAAAACCGAATTTTCGAAAATCGAATATCCGATATCCGAATATGCAATATCGAATATCGGCTATCCAATATCCGATATCCGATTACAGAATAGCGAAAATCGACTTTTCGGTTTTCGGGTACCTACCTACCTACCTACCGAGTTTTCTTAAAAACCGAATTTTCGAAAATCGAATATCCGATATCCGAATATGCAATATCGAATATCGGCTATCCAATATCCGATATCCGATTACAGAATAGCGAAAATCGACTTTTCGGTTTTCGGGTACCTACCTACCTACCTACCGAGTTTTCTTAAAAACCGAATTTTCGAAAATCGAATATCCGATATCCGAATATGCAATATCGAATATCGGCTATCCAATATCCGATATCCGATTACAGAATAGCGAAAATCGACTTTTCGGTTTTCGGGTACCTACCTACCTACCTACCGAGTTTTCTTAAAAACCGAATTTTCGAAAATCGAATATCCGATATCCGAATATGCAATATCGAATATCGGCTATCCAATATCCGATATCCGATTACAGAATAGCGAAAATCGACTTTTCGGTTTTCGGGTACCTACCTACCTACCTACCGAGTTTTCTTAAAAACCGAATTTTCGAAAATCGAATATCCGATATCCGAATATGCAATATCGAATATCGGCTATCCAATATCCGATATCCGATTACAGAATAGCGAAAATCGACTTTTCGGTTTTCGGGTACCTACCTACCTACCTACCGAGTTTTCTTAAAAACCGAATTTTCGAAAATCGAATATCCGATATCCGAATATGCAATATCGAATATCGGCTATCCAATATCCGATATCCGATTACAGAATAGCGAAAATCGACTTTTCGGTTTTCGGGTACCTACCTACCTACCTACCGAGTTTTCTTAAAAACCGAATTTTCGAAAATCGAATATCCGATATCCGAATATGCAATATCGAATATCGGCTATCCAATATCCGATATCCGATTACAGAATAGCGAAAATCGACTTTTCGGTTTTCGGGTACCTACCTACCTACCTACCGAGTTTTCTTAAAAACCGAATTTTCGAAAATCGAATATCCGATATCCGAATATGCAATATCGAATATCGGCTATCCAATATCCGATATCCGATTACAGAATAGCGAAAATCGACTTTTCGGTTTTCGGGTACCTACCTACCTACCTACCGAGTTTTCTTAAAAACCGAATTTTCGAAAATCGAATATCCGATATCCGAATATGCAATATCGAATATCGGCTATCCAATATCCGATATCCGATTACAGAATAGCGAAAATCGACTTTTCGGTTTTCGGGTACCTACCTACCTACCTACCGAGTTTTCTTAAAAACCGAATTTTCGAAAATCGAATATCCGATATCCGAATATGCAATATCGAATATCGGCTATCCAATATCCGATATCCGATTACAGAATAGCGAAAATCGACTTTTCGGTTTTCGGGTACCTACCTACCTACCTACCGAGTTTTCTTAAAAACCGAATTTTCGAAAATCGAATATCCGATATCCGAATATGCAATATCGAATATCGGCTATCCAAT
This sequence comes from Agrotis segetum, assembly GCA_036375495.1. Lineage (NCBI taxonomy): Eukaryota > Metazoa > Arthropoda > Insecta > Lepidoptera > Noctuidae > Agrotis > Agrotis segetum. The sequence goes on along the minus strand of JAQSVV010000500.1, from coordinate 21,416 downwards.
ATCCGATATCCGATTACAGAATAGCGAAAATCGACTTTTCGGTTTTCGGGTACCTACCTACCTACCTACCGAGTTTTCTTAAAAACCGAATTTTCGAAAATCGAATATCCGATATCCGAATATGCAATATCGAATATCGGCTATCCAATATCCGATATCCGATTACAGAATAGCGAAAATCGACTTTTCGGTTTTCGGGTACCTACCTACCTACCTACCGAGTTTTCTTAAAAACCGAATTTTCGAAAATCGAATATCCGATATCCGAATATGCAATATCGAATATCGGCTATCCAATATCCGATATCCGATTACAGAATAGCGAAAATCGACTTTTCGGTTTTCGGGTACCTACCTACCTACCTACCGAGTTTTCTTAAAAACCGAATTTTCGAAAATCGAATATCCGATATCCGAATATGCAATATCGAATATCGGCTATCCAATATCCGATATCCGATTACAGAATAGCGAAAATCGACTTTTCGGTTTTCGGGTACCTACCTACCTACCTACCGAGTTTTCTTAAAAACCGAATTTTCGAAAATCGAATATCCGATATCCGAATATGCAATATCGAATATCGGCTATCCAATATCCGATATCCGATTACAGAATAGCGAAAATCGACTTTTCGGTTTTCGGGTACCTACCTACCTACCTACCGAGTTTTCTTAAAAACCGAATTTTCGAAAATCGAATATCCGATATCCGAATATGCAATATCGAATATCGGCTATCCAATATCCGATATCCGATTACAGAATAGCGAAAATCGACTTTTCGGTTTTCGGGTACCTACCTACCTACCTACCGAGTTTTCTTAAAAACCGAATTTTCGAAAATCGAATATCCGATATCCGAATATGCAATATCGAATATCGGCTATCCAATATCCGATATCCGATTACAGAATAGCGAAAATCGACTTTTCGGTTTTCGGGTACCTACCTACCTACCTACCGAGTTTTCTTAAAAACCGAATTTTCGAAAATCGAATATCCGATATCCGAATATGCAATATCGAATATCGGCTATCCAATATCCGATATCCGATTACAGAATAGCGAAAATCGACTTTTCGGTTTTCGGGTACCTACCTACCTACCTACCGAGTTTTCTTAAAAACCGAATTTTCGAAAATCGAATATCCGATATCCGAATATGCAATATCGAATATCGGCTATCCAATATCCGATATCCGATTACAGAATAGCGAAAATCGACTTTTCGGTTTTCGGGTACCTACCTACCTACCTACCGAGTTTTCTTAAAAACCGAATTTTCGAAAATCGAATATCCGATATCCGAATATGCAATATCGAATATCGGCTATCCAATATCCGATATCCGATTACAGAATAGCGAAAATCGACTTTTCGGTTTTCGGGTACCTACCTACCTACCTACCGAGTTTTCTTAAAAACCGAATTTTCGAAAATCGAATATCCGATATCCGAATATGCAATATCGAATATCGGCTATCCAATATCCGATATCCGATTACAGAATAGCGAAAATCGACTTTTCGGTTTTCGGGTACCTACCTACCTACCTACCGAGTTTTCTTAAAAACCGAATTTTCGAAAATCGAATATCCGATATCCGAATATGCAATATCGAATATCGGCTATCCAATATCCGATATCCGATTACAGAATAGCGAAAATCGACTTTTCGGTTTTCGGGTACCTACCTACCTACCTACCGAGTTTTCTTAAAAACCGAATTTTCGAAAATCGAATATCCGATATCCGAATATGCAATATCGAATATCGGCTATCCAATATCCGATATCCGATTACAGAATAGCGAAAATCGACTTTTCGGTTTTCGGGTACCTACCTACCTACCTACCGAGTTTTCTTAAAAACCGAATTTTCGAAAATCGAATATCCGATATCCGAATATGCAATATCGAATATCGGCTATCCAATATCCGATATCCGATTACAGAATAGCGAAAATCGACTTTTCGGTTTTCGGGTACCTACCTACCTACCTACCGAGTTTTCTTAAAAACCGAATTTTCGAAAATCGAATATCCGATATCCGAATATGCAATATCGAATATCGGCTATCCAATATCCGATATCCGATTACAGAATAGCGAAAATCGACTTTTCGGTTTTCGGGTACCTACCTACCTACCTACCGAGTTTTCTTAAAAACCGAATTTTCGAAAATCGAATATCCGATATCCGAATATGCAATATCGAATATCGGCTATCCAATATCCGATATCCGATTACAGAATAGCGAAAATCGACTTTTCGGTTTTCGGGTACCTACCTACCTACCTACCGAGTTTTCTTAAAAACCGAATTTTCGAAAATCGAATATCCGATATCCGAATATGCAATATCGAATATCGGCTATCCAATATCCGATATCCGATTACAGAATAGCGAAAATCGACTTTTCGGTTTTCGGGTACCTACCTACCTACCTACCGAGTTTTCTTAAAAACCGAATTTTCGAAAATCGAATATCCGATATCCGAATATGCAATATCGAATATCGGCTATCCAATATCCGATATCCGATTACAGAATAGCGAAAATCGACTTTTCGGTTTTCGGGTACCTACCTACCTACCTACCGAGTTTTCTTAAAAACCGAATTTTCGAAAATCGAATATCCGATATCCGAATATGCAATATCGAATATCGGCTATCCAATATCCGATATCCGATTACAGAATAGCGAAAATCGACTTTTCGGTTTTCGGGTACCTACCTACCTACCTACCGAGTTTTCTTAAAAACCGAATTTTCGAAAATCGAATATCCGATATCCGAATTTTCGAAAATCGAATATCCGATATCCGAATATGCAATATCGAATATCGGCTATCCAATATCCGATATCCGATTACAGAATAGCGAAAATCGACTTTTCGGTTTTCGGGTACCTACCTACCTACCTACCGAGTTTTCTTAAAAACCGAATTTTCGAAAATCGAATATCCGATATCCGAATATGCAATATCGAATATCGGCTATCCAATATCCGATATCCGATTACAGAATAGCGAAAATCGACTTTTCGGTTTTCGGGTACCTACCTACCTACCTACCGAGTTTTCTTAAAAACCGAATTTTCGAAAATCGAATATCCGATATCCGAATATGCAATATCGAATATCGGCTATCCAATATCCGATATCCGATTACAGAATAGCGAAAATCGACTTTTCGGTTTTCGGGTACCTACCTACCTACCTACCGAGTTTTCTTAAAAACCGAATTTTCGAAAATCGAATATCCGATATCCGAATATGCAATATCGAATATCGGCTATCCAATATCCGATATCCGATTACAGAATAGCGAAAATCGACTTTTCGGTTTTCGGGTACCTACCTACCTACCTACCGAGTTTTCTTAAAAACCGAATTTTCGAAAATCGAATATCCGATATCCGAATATGCAATATCGAATATCGGCTATCCAATATCCGATATCCGATTACAGAATAGCGAAAATCGACTTTTCGGTTTTCGGGTACCTACCTACCTACCTACCGAGTTTTCTTAAAAACCGAATTTTCGAAAATCGAATATCCGATATCCGAATATGCAATATCGAATATCGGCTATCCAATATCCGATATCCGATTACAGAATAGCGAAAATCGACTTTTCGGTTTTCGGGTACCTACCTACCTACCTACCGAGTTTTCTTAAAAACCGAATTTTCGAAAATCGAATATCCGATATCCGAATATGCAATATCGAATATCGGCTATCCAATATCCGATATCCGATTACAGAATAGCGAAAATCGACTTTTCGGTTTTCGGGTACCTACCTACCTACCTACCGAGTTTTCTTAAAAACCGAATTTTCGAAAATCGAATATCCGATATCCGAATATGCAATATCGAATATCGGCTATCCAATATCCGATATCCGATTACAGAATAGCGAAAATCGACTTTTCGGTTTTCGGGTACCTACCTACCTACCTACCGAGTTTTCTTAAAAACCGAATTTTCGAAAATCGAATATCCGATATCCGAATATGCAATATCGAATATCGGCTATCCAATATCCGATATCCGATTACAGAATAGCGAAAATCGACTTTTCGGTTTTCGGGTACCTACCTACCTACCTACCGAGTTTTCTTAAAAACCGAATTTTCGAAAATCGAATATCCGATATCCGAATATGCAATATCGAATATCGGCTATCCAATATCCGATATCCGATTACAGAATAGCGAAAATCGACTTTTCGGTTTTCGGGTACCTACCTACCTACCTACCGAGTTTTCTTAAAAACCGAATTTTCGAAAATCGAATATCCGATATCCGAATATGCAATATCGAATATCGGCTATCCAATATCCGATATCCGATTACAGAATAGCGAAAATCGACTTTTCGGTTTTCGGGTACCTACCTACCTACCTACCGAGTTTTCTTAAAAACCGAATTTTCGAAAATCGAATATCCGATATCCGAATATGCAATATCGAATATCGGCTATCCAATATCCGATATCCGATTACAGAATAGCGAAAATCGACTTTTCGGTTTTCGGGTACCTACCTACCTACCTACCGAGTTTTCTTAAAAACCGAATTTTCGAAAATCGAATATCCGATATCCGAATATGCAATATCGAATATCGGCTATCCAATATCCGATATCCGATTACAGAATAGCGAAAATCGACTTTTCGGTTTTCGGGTACCTACCTACCTACCTACCGAGTTTTCTTAAAAACTTAAAAACCGAATTTTCGAAAATCGAATATCCGATATCCGAATATGCAATATCGAATATCGGCTATCCAATATCCGATATCCGATTACAGAATAGCGAAAATCGACTTTTCGGTTTTCGGGTACCTACCTACCTACCTACCGAGTTTTCTTAAAAACCGAATTTTCGAAAATCGAATATCCGATATCCGAATATGCAATATCGAATATCGGCTATCCAATATCCGATATCCGATTACAGAATAGCGAAAATCGACTTTTCGGTTTTCGGGTACCTACCTACCTACCTACCGAGTTTTCTTAAAAACCGAATTTTCGAAAATCGAATATCCGATATCCGAATATGCAATATCGAATATCGGCTATCCAATATCCGATATCCGATTACAGAATAGCGAAAATCGACTTTTCGGTTTTCGGGTACCTACCTACCTACCTACCGAGTTTTCTTAAAAACCGAATTTTCGAAAATCGAATATCCGATATCCGAATATGCAATATCGAATATCGGCTATCCAATATCCGATATCCGATTACAGAATAGCGAAAATCGACTTTTCGGTTTTCGGGTACCTACCTACCTACCTACCGAGTTTTCTTAAAAACCGAATTTTCGAAAATCGAATATCCGATATCCGAATATGCAATATCGAATATCGGCTATCCAATATCCGATATCCGATTACAGAATAGCGAAAATCGACTTTTCGGTTTTCGGGTACCTACCTACCTACCTACCGAGTTTTCTTAAAAACCGAATTTTCGAAAATCGAATATCCGATATCCGAATATGCAATATCGAATATCGGCTATCCAATATCCGATATCCGATTACAGAATAGCGAAAATCGACTTTTCGGTTTTCGGGTACCTACCTACCTACCTACCGAGTTTTCTTAAAAACCGAATTTTCGAAAATCGAATATCCGATATCCGAATATGCAATATCGAATATCGGCTATCCAATATCCGATATCCGATTACAGAATAGCGAAAATCGACTTTTCGGTTTTCGGGTACCTACCTACCTACCTACCGAGTTTTCTTAAAAACCGAATTTTCGAAAATCGAATATCCGATATCCGAATATGCAATATCGAATATCGGCTATCCAATATCCGATATCCGATTACAGAATAGCGAAAATCGACTTTTCGGTTTTCGGGTACCTACCTACCTACCTACCGAGTTTTCTTAAAAACCGAATTTTCGAAAATCGAATATCCGATATCCGAATATGCAATATCGAATATCGGCTATCCAATATCCGATATCCGATTACAGAATAGCGAAAATCGACTTTTCGGTTTTCGGGTACCTACCTACCTACCTACCGAGTTTTCTTAAAAACCGAATTTTCGAAAATCGAATATCCGATATCCGAATATGCAATATCGAATATCGGCTATCCAATATCCGATATCCGATTACAGAATAGCGAAAATCGACTTTTCGGTTTTCGGGTACCTACCTACCTACCTACCGAGTTTTCTTAAAAACCGAATTTTCGAAAATCGAATATCCGATATCCGAATATGCAATATCGAATATCGGCTATCCAATATCCGATATCCGATTACAGAATAGCGAAAATCGACTTTTCGGTTTTCGGGTACCTACCTACCTACCTACCGAGTTTTCTTAAAAACCGAATTTTCGAAAATCGAATATCCGATATCCGAATATGCAATATCGAATATCGGCTATCCAATATCCGATATCCGATTACAGAATAGCGAAAATCGACTTTTCGGTTTTCGGGTACCTACCTACCTACCTACCGAGTTTTCTTAAAAACCGAATTTTCGAAAATCGAATATCCGATATCCGAATATGCAATATCGAATATCGGCTATCCAATATCCGATATCCGATTACAGAATAGCGAAAATCGACTTTTCGGTTTTCGGGTACCTACCTACCTACCTACCGAGTTTTCTTAAAAACCGAATTTTCGAAAATCGAATATCCGATATCCGAATATGCAATATCGAATATCGGCTATCCAATATCCGATATCCGATTACAGAATAGCGAAAATCGACTTTTCGGTTTTCGGGTACCTACCTACCTACCTACCGAGTTTTCTTAAAAACCGAATTTTCGAAAATCGAATATCCGATATCCGAAAAATCGAATTTTCGAAAATCGAATATCCGATATGCAATATCGAATATCGGCTATCCAATATCCGATATCCGATTACAGAATAGCGAAAATCGACTTTTCGGTTTTCGGGTACCTACCTACCTACCTACCGAGTTTTCTTAAAAACCGAATTTTCGAAAATCGAATATCCGATATCCGAATATGCAATATCGAATATCGGCTATCCAATATCCGATATCCGATTACAGAATAGCGAAAATCGACTTTTCGGTTTTCGGGTACCTACCTACCTACCTACCGAGTTTTCTTAAAAACCGAATTTTCGAAAATCGAATATCCGATATCCGAATATGCAATATCGAATATCGGCTATCCAATATCCGATATCCGATTACAGAATAGCGAAAATCGACTTTTCGGTTTTCGGGTACCTACCTACCTACCTACCGAGTTTTCTTAAAAACCGAATTTTCGAAAATCGAATATCCGATATCCGAATATGCAATATCGAATATCGGCTATCCAATATCCGATATCCGATTACAGAATAGCGAAAATCGACTTTTCGGTTTTCGGGTACCTACCTACCTACCTACCGAGTTTTCTTAAAAACCGAATTTTCGAAAATCGAATATCCGATATCCGAATATGCAATATCGAATATCGGCTATCCAATATCCGATATCCGATTACAGAATAGCGAAAATCGACTTTTCGGTTTTCGGGTACCTACCTACCTACCTACCGAGTTTTCTTAAAAACCGAATTTTCGAAAATCGAATATCCGATATCCGAATATGCAATATCGAATATCGGCTATCCAATATCCGATATCCGATTACAGAATAGCGAAAATCGACTTTTCGGTTTTCGGGTACCTACCTACCTACCTACCGAGTTTTCTTAAAAACCGAATTTTCGAAAATCGAATATCCGATATCCGAATATGCAATATCGAATATCGGCTATCCAATATCCGATATCCGATTACAGAATAGCGAAAATCGACTTTTCGGTTTTCGGGTACCTACCTACCTACCTACCGAGTTTTCTTAAAAACCGAATTTTCGAAAATCGAATATCCGATATCCGAATATGCAATATCGAATATCGGCTATCCAATATCCGATATCCGATTACAGAATAGCGAAAATCGACTTTTCGGTTTTCGGGTACCTACCTACCTACCTACCGAGTTTTCTTAAAAACCGAATTTTCGAAAATCGAATATCCGATATCCGAATATGCAATATCGAATATCGGCTATCCAATATCCGATATCCGATTACAGAATAGCGAAAATCGACTTTTCGGTTTTCGGGTACCTACCTACCTACCTACCGAGTTTTCTTAAAAACCGAATTTTCGAAAATCGAATATCCGATATCCGAATATGCAATATCGAATATCGGCTATCCAATATCCGATATCCGATTACAGAATAGCGAAAATCGACTTTTCGGTTTTCGGGTACCTACCTACCTACCTACCGAGTTTTCTTAAAAACCGAATTTTCGAAAATCGAATATCCGATATCCGAATATGCAATATCGAATATCGGCTATCCAATATCCGATATCCGATTACAGAATAGCGAAAATCGACTTTTCGGTTTTCGGGTACCTACCTACCTACCTACCGAGTTTTCTTAAAAACCGAATTTTCGAAAATCGAATATCCGATATCCGAATATGCAATATCGAATATCGGCTATCCAATATCCGATATCCGATTACAGAATAGCGAAAATCGACTTTTCGGTTTTCGGGTACCTACCTACCTACCTACCGAGTTTTCTTAAAAACCGAATTTTCGAAAATCGAATATCCGATATCCGAATATGCAATATCGAATATCGGCTATCCAATATCCGATATCCGATTACAGAATAGCGAAAATCGACTTTTCGGTTTTCGGGTACCTACCTACCTACCTACCGAGTTTTCTTAAAAACCGAATTTTCGAAAATCGAATATCCGATATCCGAATATGCAATATCGAATATCGGCTATCCAATATCCGATATCCGATTACAGAATAGCGAAAATCGACTTTTCGGTTTTCGGGTACCTACCTACCTACCTACCGAGTTTTCTTAAAAACCGAATTTTCGAAAATCGAATATCCGATATCCGAATATGCAATATCGAATATCGGCTATCCAATATCCGATATCCGATTACAGAATAGCGAAAATCGACTTTTCGGTTTTCGGGTACCTACCTACCTACCTACCGAGTTTTCTTAAAAACCGAATTTTCGAAAATCGAATATCCGATATCCGAATATGCAATATCGAATATCGGCTATCCAATATCCGATATCCGATTACAGAATAGCGAAAATCGACTTTTCGGTTTTCGGGTACCTACCTACCTACCTACCGAGTTTTCTTAAAAACCGAATTTTCGAAAATCGAATATCCGATATCCGAATATGCAATATCGAATATCGGCTATCCAATATCCGATATCCGATTACAGAATAGCGAAAATCGACTTTTCGGTTTTCGGGTACCTACCTACCTACCTACCGAGTTTTCTTAAAAACCGAATTTTCGAAAATCGAATATCCGATATCCGAATATGCAATATCGAATATCGGCTATCCAATATCCGATATCCGATTACAGAATAGCGAAAATCGACTTTTCGGTTTTCGGGTACCTACCTACCTACCTACCGAGTTTTCTTAAAAACCGAATTTTCGAAAATCGAATATCCGATATCCGAATATGCAATATCGAATATCGGCTATCCAATATCCGATATCCGATTACAGAATAGCGAAAATCGACTTTTCGGTTTTCGGGTACCTACCTACCTACCTACCGAGTTTTCTTAAAAACCGAATTTTCGAAAATCGAATATCCGATATCCGAATATGCAATATCGAATATCGGCTATCCAATATCCGATATCCGATTACAGAATAGCGAAAATCGACTTTTCGGTTTTCGGGTACCTACCTACCTACCTACCGAGTTTTCTTAAAAACCGAATTTTCGAAAATCGAATATCCGATATCCGAATATGCAATATCGAATATCGGCTATCCAATATCCGATATCCGATTACAGAATAGCGAAAATCGACTTTTCGGTTTTCGGGTACCTACCTACCTACCTACCGAGTTTTCTTAAAAACCGAATTTTCGAAAATCGAATATCCGATATCCGAATATGCAATATCGAATATCGGCTATCCAATATCCGATATCCGATTACAGAATAGCGAAAATCGACTTTTCGGTTTTCGGGTACCTACCTACCTACCTACCGAGTTTTCTTAAAAACCGAATTTTCGAAAATCGAATATCCGATATCCGAATATGCAATATCGAATATCGGCTATCCAATATCCGATATCCGATTACAGAATAGCGAAAATCGACTTTTCGGTTTTCGGGTACCTACCTACCTACCTACCGAGTTTTCTTAAAAACCGAATTTTCGAAAATCGAATATCCGATATCCGAATATGCAATATCGAATATCGGCTATCCAATATCCGATATCCGATTACAGAATAGCGAAAATCGACTTTTCGGTTTTCGGGTACCTACCTACCTACCTACCGAGTTTTCTTAAAAACCGAATTTTCGAAAATCGAATATCCGATATCCGAATATGCAATATCGAATATCGGCTATCCAATATCCGATATCCGATTACAGAATAGCGAAAATCGACTTTTCGGTTTTCGGGTACCTACCTACCTACCTACCGAGTTTTCTTAAAAACCGAATTTTCGAAAATCGAATATCCGATATCCGAATATGCAATATCGAATATCGGCTATCCAATATCCGATATCCGATTACAGAATAGCGAAAATCGACTTTTCGGTTTTCGGGTACCTACCTACCTACCTACCGAGTTTTCTTAAAAACCGAATTTTCGAAAATCGAATATCCGATATCCGAATATGCAATATCGAATATCGGCTATCCAATATCCGATATCCGATTACAGAATAGCGAAAATCGACTTTTCGGTTTTCGGGTACCTACCTACCTACCTACCGAGTTTCTTAAAAACCGAATTTTCGAAAATCGAATATCCGATATCCGAATATGCAATATCGAATATCGGCTATCCAATATCCGATATCCGATTACAGAATAGCGAAAATCGACTTTTCGGTTTTCGGGTACCTACCTACCTACCTACCGAGTTTTCTTAAAAACCGAATTTTCGAAAATCGAATATCCGATATCCGAATATGCAATATCGAATATCGGCTATCCAATATCCGATATCCGATTACAGAATAGCGAAAATCGACTTTTCGGTTTTCGGGTACCTACCTACCTACCTACCGAGTTTTCTTAAAAACCGAATTTTCGAAAATCGAATATCCGATATCCGAATATGCAATATCGAATATCGGCTATCCAATATCCGATATCCGATTACAGAATAGCGAAAATCGACTTTTCGGTTTTCGGGTACCTACCTACCTACCTACCGAGTTTTCTTAAAAACCGAATTTTCGATCCGAATATGCAATATCGAATATCGGCTATCCAATATCCGATATCCGATTACAGAATAGCGAAAATCGACTTTTCGGTTTTCGGGTACCTACCTACCTACCTACCGAGTTTTCTTAAAAACCGAATTTTCGATTTATTAATTTAATTGTGTCTTTTGCCACCGACTTCCGAAAGAAAAGTTTTGTAGGTTATTTTACCCTTTTTTGTGGTTGTTTTAGAAGGCGGTCACATTTTTTTTTAAAACGTGTTTATTTTACTCTTTTTAGTTTAAATATTTAACCAAAATTCTTGTCAAATACATAATTTTCTTACATGTGCACTAGAATTTTTTAATCCGTAGCACCGGTAATAACATCGTTAACATCTCTTTCATTCGTTCCCTATCTCAAAAACTACTGAACCGATTTTGATGAAATTTGCAGTATTCCCTAAGTTGGACGATACCTAGTACAATAAAAAAAGAATTACTTAAATCGGACTTGTAGTTCCGGAGATATGCGAACAAAAACATAATTTTATTACTTGAGGAGTTTTACCTTCCATCATCAGCTCAGCTACATGAGATGATGATTTTCATACGCACGTACTTGAAACACTTCATAAGATTTGCGAAAAACTACGTGTCAGCCAATAAAATTTGAGGGTTGCCCTCGATTTCTCCAAGTTCCAATCATCAGATCCTGTAATGGTGTCAGTGGAACTACACGAGAAGCATCAGCTTTTGAATAAAAAAAGAATCATGAAAATTGGTTCACCCATTCGCAAGTTACGAGGTACCAAACATAAGAAAGAAAAAAAAATAGTCGAATTGATAACCTCCTCCTTTTTTTGAAGTCGGTTAAAAAGTGTCCATGGCGTTTCTTGCTCATTCTTCTCCATAGAGATCTACGCTTTAGAATGAGCACCTACGGTACTTTCACAGTTTTTATGTCTTGTGACTGGAACTGTTATAGCACCATAACTATTTTTGTAGGTAATTGTTTTATATTATGTCTTTTGACAATTCATAAGTGCCTGTAATTGGCCTATTTGAAATAAACGTTTTGATTTGATTTGATTCGATATTCGATATCTCGATTATGTAGGTACACCAGGCCTGGCTCACTCCGCAGTGTAGGTATAAAACTGCAAGCATTGGCGGGGACCACTTCGGAGTGGACATTTAGTCGGTTGCCGCGCGCCGCCCACTACGCACGCGCTTACTAATATTTAAGTTTGGTGTTTGGTTGAATTTACGCATGAGTTTAAAAAATATATATATGATGAGGAAAAAAATACTGCGTAACGTTTGGTTGTTTAAATAATGACAGTGATAGGAGCCTCACGTTTCACACACTTTTTTTTTTTTTTTTTAGCGTGGTAAAATCATCAAATGAGTCCTCCAACCCCGGGCAGGGCGGGAGGGACTGTCAGACTTCTACTGACTAAAATCCACGGTGTCCTTCATAGCCTGTTACGTTCCGGGGTTACGGTAAGGGAATAATCCCGCGACCCCGGCACGTTTCACACACTACCGCGTGATTTCGAAAGGTAAGAAAAAAAGTGAATATTTATCTATGTAGTACACATTTAATAATGATCAAAAAACTATCTACCTGCTTGTGGCGTGCTTATTAATGTCATTCAAGTACCGGCTAGTAATCATGATCAGATAAGCATGATTAGGTAGGTAGGCAAACAAGACGACCAAGATAAATAAAATAGACGATTATCAAACCTGACATCACTTTCACTCACCTAAGCTGAATACGGGTAGGTCGAATTATGATCGGTAGAAAGTAGGAAGATGTTTACGTTATTGTTTAGACACGTTCAAACTCAGAAAATGGCTACACTACGCATTCAAGGTCAGCGATCGTAATTCTCTTCGCGACTTTTTTACCTACTTACCTACAAAGACACGCAACACGGGGCCTGTGACAATGAAATGAATGAAATGAAAATGATAAGACTAGACTATGACTAGTTACCTATTTTGCCGTAAACGATAACAATCGATCTTTAAAGTTATGACTACAGCTTTTTTTTTTTTTTTTTTTAGCTTGGTAAAATCATCAAATGAGTCCTCCAACCCCGGGCAGGGCGGGAGGGACTGTCAGACTTCTACTGACTAAAATCCACGGTGTCCTTCATAGCCTGTTACGTTCCGGGGTTACGGTTAGGGAATAATCCCGCGACCCCGGCAGGCTATGACTACAGCTTGGCCATAACGGATTGAAACGGAACTAATCTTTTTGTTTCTGACAACGTTTTAAAATTTTTGATATTTGACGTAAACAAAGACCGCAGGTTTGTTAGATTTATAAGTTAATTTTATAAGGAGGTAATGAGGAGTGATATATAATATTTATGTTAATATTAATTAACATAAATATATATGTAATTAAACAATGCATAAAATACGTATTCCTACCTAACTGTGCCCAAACTCGCGAGTCGCAACCCTATTGAGCTTGACCGACAGTAACCTTTTAATGTCGTTGGCGTCAGATAAACTAAAATGAACTCTCGCGCGTCACTATTCAGTTCATTTTTGCTTGCGCACGGGAAGTTTAGGCTATTATAAAAGTAGGTGGGTGATGCGGGTGCAAGTAAAAATGGACTCTATTCTTTCGTGCATAGATTTTACATTTGTTTGTTTTCTTTTTGGGAGTAAGCCTTCTGTGCCTTTAGGTACTATTATATATTCTGTGGGTACACGGACATTGTTCCAGACTTCGCAAAGAAAGTTAATTAATTACTAGAGTAAAAGAATAGCTTATTTTTATTAAAAAAAACCGTCAACAAATGAAAGTCGCCCGAAGTAAGTCGAAGTTCCACGAAAAGAAGCGATGTGCCTTTCTACACTATCGTATTCGGTCAACTTCGATCAACTTCACGAGTAGTGTAGAGCAGTATTTAAGAATGGCGCCCCTCCTTCAACACCCGCGGGCACCCCGCATGCCCCGCAGTCATCCGCGCGAGCGCACGCTCCGCTCCCCTAGCTAGCAGAGCGCCAGTCTCCGTGAATGCGCCATTGGGTGAACACGAGCGTTGCGCAAACTCAGCGTTAATTTCGCGATTTAACATTAACTCATAATACTTTGTAGCTTTAGTTTCAATGAACTGTGACAATGAAAGGTGTTTTTTTGATGAATTAATCAGTGATAGCGGTGTCAATAAATTAAGATAATTATCTCAGCCGTATTCTAATGAGGAACATGAAGCCATCGTTAGTGCCTGTGTCTTTAATCAAGCTTATGATGATTGTGGAAGTGTGAAGTCATGAAAATTCATCGTCAGTGGGATGTCATAAGGGCTCTCATATATGTGGTAAAACGCCTGACGACAACGCTGCGCTGGTTCAGAGTGAATGTGAGGGCAAGATGCAGGTATGTACCTAGTTCTAATATGTTGTATTTTGCATAATAATGTAACAGATCATTCTTTATTACCGGAAGATTTTTGATCTGTGGCTCATCTTTGTTGTTTTACCTTTTACGAAATGTAATAAGAGATTATACTCGTATTTTAATAATAATAATATGTTCGACGTTGTGCTTATCTTAATTATTATTAAGATGTGTGTTTAACAGAAAGCGTTTCGATGACAAATGAACACTGCTTGCGTCGAATAAAATTTATGTTTTAAAACGCGGCAAGTTTGTTAATCGGGTGCGTTCGTGTATTAATCTATTTGAACAACATTCATGAAATAACGATTTGTGATAGCCCAGGAGCCACCAATCCTGAAAGCTCCGTGATCACGGATTCTAATATTTTTAATAAAAAATATAAGTTAACGTTTAGACGAACAAGATTTGCTTGGTCGGCGCGGATTTGATTGGCCGGAAATATTTTAATTAATTTTTTTTATTATTAAATTTCCATAATTTTTTTCCGTCATCACGGATTTTGATTAATCTTATATAGAATTGTGTGAAATATTCTGTTCAACAAGAAAAAATCCGGCCCCGACCAATGATTTTAGCCGGAAAGGTCACGCATACCTATTTGAATGGTGTGATAAGGGGTAAAAATTTATCCATTATCACGGAATCCTTTTTTTTTTTAATTCACGCGTTTTTAATGTCACATTTATGATTATCTTGGTATGCGTGCTTACAAACTGCCGAAAGTATCGCGCATACCAAATTTAGGTTAAAATTGGGGATTCTGTATCACTCGCTCTCGCGCAGTCGCTCGAGCTGCGTGATACAGAATCCCCAATTTTATAATCGAGAACTAATTGTGTAATTGGGGTTTTCTTCATAATTACAGATTGACTTATTGATGTCTTTTTAACCACTACGGTTTTTAAACTGATGAGCGAATGTTGCCACCGGTTCGTTGTAATTGCCTCCAGTTCACGACAGTTCGCTCGAACGGGTGATACAGAACTCTTCAATTTATGCTGTCGTATACTATCGTGATCTGCGATTCGGTCTATAATATGGCTGTGTTCATTCATTCCCTGGCGCAGCGTCGAACTACAGAGAAGCAATAGTGGTCATTGTTTTAGAGTGGTATCAATGAGACTCGTTAGCTCAGTTTGGTAAGAGCGCCGCCGATAAGGTTCGGAGACACGGAGGTTGGAGGTTCGAATCCTTCATGAGTCTCTTTTTTTCTTTTTATTGTTTTTTTTCGTAGATGTATCAATTTTAACGAATAGATTTATATTTTTGTTTCTTTTAAAAATAGACATCTTGATTTCTCGACATAATGTTTACCTTTCACAGCATTTAAATAAAAGCAATCAGGAAAGTTTAAAACATGCTGCAACCAAGGATCATCGTAAATCTCCCAATCTTCTATAACACCTCCACATGAGAAACAAGCCGCTTTATCATTTACACTATTTCCACAATAAAAAAATCCAGCGTCAGCCATTTCCATCACTAATCTTCTCCTCGAATCAACCGTTGCCCAATAATTACTAAATGAAACTTCACGCATTTTATACGTGTTATACAAGTCATAGCGCGGATTGTATTTATTTTGAGACATGTTGTGATCACTCACTCTCTACTTCTTGCTTCAGATAATTATAATAGTATAATAAGGCTTTATAGTTATTGCTAGCAACTTATAAAGATTAACAATTAGGGGTTTGGGAGGGATAAGAAACTGTTATCGTAAAAATTAAACAAGAAAATATTTACATCAAAATTTTATTATCTGTACACCATCTTTTTAAACATAAAACATTTTTTAAAGCACATATTGAATCATGATAAATACAACTATACAAATCATGGCAATCTTCATATTTTTTGTACAGGCTTATCAAACTAGGACAATCTTTATCTTCTAAATTATTTACATTATTATTATTTGAAATATCTTTTAACCATAATACTTTTTCTATACCTTTGGTGTAAACACATTTATCTTTTAAAATATTCTCAATCAAATACCGATAATTTTCGTAAGACACAAATCCTTCACCCCAGTATATCTTCCTATTACGTTCAATCCAACTAACTTGTCGTTTTTCTGGCTCCGTCAAACCGCGAAATGGAAATGGCGGCTTAATTAAAAACACTTGAATTTTATTATTACATAATATGGCAATTTCTTTAATGATAAATGAATTTGATTCTGTTTTGAAACCTTGAACATCTACAATGGCAGTCATGATAACCTGCGCACTATGTTACTCAAAGGTTTATATTCCACAAGTCGATCGTTAATAATTAAACAATATCCAGTTGTGTTATCTGGTATTGGTGCTGAACATTCAATCTCCAAACGCACATCTACGGGACCTGTTTTCAAACTATCGTTTTGCCTTGAACAGTCTATGATAAAGAGAGGAGCCTTCTCCTTGAAACCGGTTAAGTCAAGCAAGGGGTCTGCAGGGCAGTTGTAATACGACTGACGAAATTTCACATACATTTCATATAATATACTGTATTTGTTTTCGGAAAAATTTAAGCATAGAGGCTCGTAAGGATAATATTGTGAATTCAAAAACAAAGTTATGTTAGTAACCCCACAGTGATCGAAAAGAGAACTGTCTTTGGTTTTACTATTTTTTCTACCGGTTTGCAAGCAAAAAATTACATACCGAGGTTTCTCTAATTGTGAGGCAGTCTTAACAGACCAACAATGTTTTGTAGTTTTAGGGAGTAAAGGATACTCGTATAAATCCCAATTTCTAAAGGCTATCTGAATAGGTTTATCTCTTTCTAAATGTTTAAGAAGCGTCAGTCGTTCCCGATCTGATACTTTTATATGTGGCACCCGCCATTGCACTTTTTGCATATCTATTTGAAAATGCGCAACATCGTCAGTTACTATAAAACTGTTTAAGTTAGAGTTACTTCTATTCAGAATAAGTTCATGTTTACAATTTATTACTATTTTATTGTAATCCTCAGCAAATCCTAAAATCTTATTAAGAGGAACAATAGCACTAAAATAACCATCGCTTTTAAATCCATCCATGTTCCAACCCCACAAGGCAGCGACTTTATTTTCTCCATCATTCATTGAAACGTATGACTTTATTGTTGATGTTATTCCAGAATTTTTAATGCGATCTATTTCTATACCATTTATTTCGTATCTGATATCTTGAAACAAAAACATAACAGGGTTGTTACTGAACGTAATAGTTTTCTTAATAAGATTTCCATCTTTACCGAAGAACTTTGCTTGTCCTTCAACGTGAATTGTGCTGGCTGATGGCAACACATATACGTCTTGCTGGTGTATGGGAATTCTGATTTCATCGTTTTCTCTAAAGCTGTTGTTGTAGGGATTGTACGAATGGACTTCATAACTTTCAATCGAATTATCGAAGCGTGGTAATTCAGTAATCTGTAGCATATTCATACTTTTAAACCTAGGGCTTTAAGAAAATCTTTATTTGCTTTAGTTAATTTTATAACTTTTTTCTTACGTCTTTGCACCTTAGTGGTTGTACAAGAAATAGGACGTTTTTTGTTAACTACAGGGTTTTTATAATATAATATCATTTTATTTCCCTTATATGAAGGCGTAGTTCAATATTTTTATGTTCTTCTCTAAAGTTAATACAGAAGCCAAATTGATCAACTATCTTAATAGATATCGATGTAATAATATTTTTGTTCACTGGAAAGTAAATAAGGTTTCGAGGTATTTCTATGATTCGCTGACCTGTAGCAGGATTACATATAAATTCATGAATTATATGAGTTGGTAACCCGTTAGAGTAGGAGCCGTGTACAAGATCACATTCGATTCTGATCACTGGAATAATGTCGTTATTAGTACGCACATTTGGTATTGAATTTAATACTGAAAAGTATAACAAACCGCATTCATATTGACCAGATAAATACAGAGGTGGTTGAAAGAATGTATCCAATTCTGATTTATTTCCAGAGATGGTTACCGTTATAGACATGCTAGTAGACTGAACACTTTTAGCAGATCCTGCTCATTTTATTCTTTGACTACACCAAAAATTCTTTAAAAAATGTAAACATAGGTGTCCGCAATTGTAAGGGTGGTCGCGCTGTATATTATCATAATTATAGTGCACTTTAGCACCTAAGTATTTTATAAACTCCTTTGGTGGTTTAAGATTTCCATAACTATCAAAATATTCAATATAATCATTGCTTTTTGCATAGGCTACCCAATGAGAACCTGGATTTTTAGAACTATCTAAATTAACAACTCCACACTCTTTTTTAAAAGGCTGTTTAGGGAGCTCATCTCTCATAAATACCCCTCGGAAATAAGGAATATTATTTCCATACTTCAAAATGTCAAAGTTAGTTAAGGCTCGTTTGGGTAGCCGATCTCTTAGTTTTTTTCTTTTGATATAAAAATTCCAAGCCCACGTTTATGCGGTTTAAGGTGTAAACCGCTTCCAATGCGAAGAGCTTCCATTTTTTCATTGTGTCTTTTCGATTCAGCCAATTGCTTTTTGGCCATCTTGAATTCATTTATAGTTTTGGCAATACCAGCTGCACCGCCTGCTAACGCTCCCACCGCCGATAATCCAGCAAAAATAGGAATCAAAGGTAATACACCACCACTTTTCGGTATAGGAATAACTCGAGGAAGTTTAATGGATGAATCGCCAGCTAATTCTCTGGCGGCCGCCATAGCTAATTCAATCGCCACTTTTTTGCACTTTGGCTTTAATTTTTTAAAGCGTCTTTTTGTTTTACTAATAACATTTTTAAATTTATTTTTTAATCCTTTTCCCGATGTAACTTTCCGAGAGCGCTTTTTGTTGCTGCTTTTTAGGCCACAGCCGGTTTTAATTTTTGCAGACATTGCTTTGCTTACTAAACGGGCCATGATTTTTTCGCATACACTTGCATCCGAGGCAACTGCTCGCTCTTTTGCCTTTTTTAACAAAATTAAATCAGCTTTGTGACGATCCTCTAAGTTTGATGATTTGTGATAGGCAATATCGTGTTCTTTGCAATATTCGTCTAATTTATTAATACCTTTATCTCTATTTGCAAGCCTTTTAATTAATTTTGTACCGGGACCGCAATAATTGTATCCGGGTAAGTGTAATTCAAATGGTAAATTGTTTATAATCCAATTGAGAAGACTACTCTCTCCAATACACATCATAAGACTAATGAATCTAAATCGAACACTGTAATAAATACTTACATACTTCGAGTTAAGTTTATTATTATTTATAATACTATATTCGATTTATCAATCCAACTGTTTTCAGCAGAAGACAAACCCAACCATTTGACTAAAACCCTGTTTCCTTTTCTTCTAAGAACTTTCTCGACTAGATATACATTGTGATGTTTTGTCTTTTGAAGCTCTTGTGCATAAAATGCTCCTAAAATAGGCCGACCTCTGATTGTATCTTCAATTAAGTAGGTGATAGGAGTTGTATTTTGTATTTTTCGAATTTTAAATATTTCCGTTGACCAGTTAGGGGTATATCCTTTTTCAAATGTTCCTTTGTACTTACTGATACGTACATAATCACCTACTTTAAACTTGCTTTTTATACTATCTTTTTTTACCAACCTTAAATATCTTTCTAATATTCGCTGCTTATTACTGCTATCCACGTTAGCGGGGATTTCATCAATTGTCCGATGGTAAGTGTGATTGTATTTGTAAATTATGTCATTAAGGGTTTTATCTACCCAATTATAGTTGCCTTTTAAACTAAATTCCTTATAAAGTTTAGATTTCAATGTTCTAATGAATCGTTCAACTATCGAAGCCTTTTTTGTTGAGAAGGTTGAATAGTGATTAATTTGATTAGACTTCATAAGCTTTCGGAATTTATTATTATAAAATTCTAGTCCATTATCTGTTTGCAGATTTTTAGGAACCCGTCCTTTAGCTAGAAAAATTTTGAAACAGTTACATACATCATCTTTGGTTTTAGTCTTCAGAGGAAAGACCCAAGCGTACTTTGAAAATGTATCAATAACAGCAAGAATAAATCTACAATTTTTATTTTCTTTTGAAATTGATTGCATATCAAGTAAATCTGCTTGCCACAGATCGTCTATATCTTTCATAATAACATGTCTTCGAGGAAAGTTTACCCTTACATTTTTATGAATTTCGTTAACCACATCGGCTTTGCTCATTTTCAGAATTCAGTACATTTGTCTTGAATTCATGTATAATACTGAATGTAAAGCATATTATTCCGACTATTTATTCTTTAATTATGCCAGCTTCTTTTAATTCTTCTATTATCGATAAAATTTCATTATCATGGTTCGTATTGCCAGCATCTCTTGAAGCTACCAATAGTTTCAATCTCTCGACTAATTCGTTAGGATCATCCCAATATACCAAGTCGGTATTGTTTTTGTATTTTTTTAGCGTTGGCAAGCTTCCGCCAAGCTTAGTGTTAGAAGGTTTATCATCGTTTGACGATTCAAATAGGGGTTTGATTATTTTACAATATTTTATACCTTTGTCACCTCTTATTTGACCTTTAGGATTGAAATCTCTTTTATGTGCATTTGTATAATGTAACATATCCTTATAGACAAGTTTATCTTCGCTCGATATTAACTTTAAATCAGGTCTTCTTCGAAGTAAAAGTTCTTTTAGACCAGCCGTTAAATTGTAAGCTTTGTCACCGATTTT
>JAQSVV010000499.1:0-33073 GCA_036375495.1 Agrotis segetum | reverse complement strand
ACAATATACATAACTATTGCTCGTGACTGTACTACGAGCAAATAGGATTCTAATTTAATAAAAAAACTCCCACGAAGTCAAGGTCAGAATTACAAGGAAAACTGCATCTAACTAACTATGAAAACGTTTGAACAAAAACCAGTTTTAAAACTAAGATTAACATCGAATATTTCTAGGAAAAATAATATTATATCACGACTTTAATACTCGTAGAGTTAAGCAGAAGTTTACACTAGAAGTACAACATATTTCGCATAGTTATGTCTAAGTTAATGTAATAGAGGCCGACCCAACGGCCACTGAATTATGGTGGCCAATAATAATAATAATATTCCACTATCACACAAAGCCATCTAGTCCCAAGCTAAGCAGAGCTTGTGTTATGGGTACTAGACAACCGATAAACATACTTATATATTTCTAAATACATACATATTATAGATAAATTACACCCAGACACAGAACAAATGATCGTGCTCATCACACTAACATTTGTCCTGGGTGGGAATTGAACCCACGACCTCCGGTATAGCAGTCAGGGTCACTAACCACTAGACCAACAGGCCAGTCATGGCCAAGTGGCCAAGTGGTGGCGTCACTGGAGTCACCTTTTTCTAAGAGTGGCCTGCCGAACTCTTGGAAAAATTCTTCCTTCTACTCAACTATTCTCGCGAAACCACGCGTCGTCTTTCCAGCCAAGTACATAACTTCGTGTCGTGTATCAATCACTGCTCTCAAAACGGCAAAGGAAAACATCGTGAAGGAACCAACACGTTCTAAAACCAAAAAAAAATATGACATCAGTACCCTTAGCATGAGTTTTCAGTATTTGAAACGTAAAGTAAACTGGAACTTGGACAATTTCAAATTGATAATATTCAAGGAAAAAACGAGTTCCTTCTTCGCACACCAGAGGCGCTGTTCCATTTTTTCATACAAGAAACGCTGTAAATACTGGAAAGACGCTGTAAAGCAATGATGTAAAGTAAAAGAGTGAAAACTCGTGCTAAGGGTCAGTACCCTTAGCACGAGTTTTCACTCTTTTTCTACCTACTCACATCGGACCTGTGTTGTTGATTACAGCCCACTCCTTCTCCTACGAAGGAGGCTAGTATATATACAATGGAAACATTATAGACTGATTTATGGTATGGCCATCAACTAGATACGAATACATATTCCGTGGCTACTATTGAAAAAAAAACTCAAAAACATTATGTCAAGTTGAGAAATGAATACCTACAGAGCCTGTAGCCAAACGGCAAGCGACAATCGTTAACGTTCAGCAGTCGCTAATACATTTTCATCTTTATACCTCATCACATAAAGCTGAAAATCTAGTAAAGACTGCTGACGATAGTGAACGAAACAAACGAAAACGATCCCTTAATCTTCGATAGATTTTCAACTTTATGCAATGGGGTATAAAGTGGAAAATGTATTAACGACTGCTGAACGTTAGCGATTGTCGTTTGCCGTTTGGCTATAGGGCAGTATCTCGTATTTAACAGCCACGCTTAATACTCAAAGCAAACTAGGAAAATCTTTTAATTGAAACACTATTTCCTTATCCAATAAGGACTTTAGCGAAATACCGGAAAGAAGCACCATGTTTTGACGTAATAAGACGTCTACTTGCGTTCAAAATTAACCTTGTGGAGTGCAACTGACTGTTTAATTGTTTCAATCTGCTTATAGAAGCTAATCTGATGATTACAATGGCTTAGGTTAATATCCGGCATTTGATTTAGCTTTAATTACCTACGTAGATTATTGCGGTTGATCATTTGGAATTGACATTAGTAGGTTTGGGTTCTAATTTAGATGTGATGTAGAATTGTTTGTAGTCTTGAAATCTTGATTATTCTTACCTTTTTGACTGAATTCTAAAACTTGGTTGGCTACTTAAACCATTTCCACGGGAACATCAGTTAAACTTACTTATACTATGACTAGCTGTTGCCAGCGGCTTCACCGGCTACATCTCGAAGATTATCCCACGGGAACTTAAAATCGGGATAAAAACTATTCTATGTGTTAATCCAGGTTATACACTATCTGTGTTCCTAATTTTAATTCCGTTCAGTGGTTTTTGCGAAAGAGTAACAAACATACCTACATCCTCACAAACTTTCGCATTTATAATATTAGTAGGATTTATGTTTTAGGAATCTTGAACTGTATTACAATCACTAAGCAGTTATCTAATATCTGGTTGACCGAGCTTCGCTCGGTTTTTAAAATGTCTATATCTTGGGAACCGAGCTTTTCTCGTACCTGGGACCTACGGGAAATCGATTCTTTGAGCCGAGAAACCCTAAATCTGTAACTTTCAAGAAAATCCTTGGAGCCGTTTCCGAGATTCTGATTACATATAAATAAATATACAAGAATTACTCGTTTAAAGATATTAGATAGATAAATCCAAGATTACATACCAATGCGACTGACAAATACCTCGAAATCGTCTAAATAGTTCAAAATGCAATCACAAGACCCCAAATATCTTTCAATATCAAAGCTAACCATCAGGTCAATGAAATAGATTTGATTTACTAAATGAAATCGTAGTTGAATTGGTTCCGGTGATACAGTTTGAAATTCAGAGCAAATTTTAGGTTGAATGTTTGTCAAGAGCAATTTGTGAATGTAGAGGAATTGGATTTATGATTAAATAGTGATTTTATGATGATCGTTTAAGGGGCTTATAGAAAACTAGATTTTGTTGCATTTTAAGATGTTCAACTATTTCTCTTAACTTGTTTATTCTGATTCAAATTCATGCAATCAGACTCTCTTGATTAATTTAACGGTGAATATAATACAAAATATTCTTCTATTCTTTCAATCGTTTGAAGATGATAAAGAAAGAATGATATAATTTTGTAGATTTTCAAAATGTCTCTTAACGTTTGTATGTAGGTGTAAAGTCTAAACAAATCTTCAATCACGAAAACCTTTAATCCACGAAAGGCAAAAGAATTAAAATTAACTTTTTCTCTATCTATAATATCGTGGCAATGGTATGCCATAGCATTAACTAAGTTAAAAAATAGGATATCACCAAATCCTTCATAATAAACGCTTACGGTGCCGATTACGGTCATTCTGGCACAATTTCAAGAGCAGTCTTAGAAGATATACAAGCAGTTGCGATCCTAGAACGTTAAGGGCTATTAAAGAAACACACATTTTACTTAGTACAAGTCGAGCAGCTGTCAACCACTTCCGATCCACCCATTAATTTAAAGACTTTACCACCCATTATAAGTCTAAATTCCTGAACATCTGCGTTGTAAATCTTACTTCTGCGCTTTTCCCCCTTCTCATACTCTTCTCTCTTGATCTGCCACAGAGTCCCGCATCGGAGTCGGACAGCAGTTCGGTGTCGGGGGCGAAGAGCCCGGCGTCGGCACCTCCGCTGTTGCAGCACCTTTTACAATTGCAGGCGCAGAACCCACAGACTATAGCACAGGTATGTTACTAATCAGTTAACTTACGTACTACATGAAAATTTAAATTTTTCGCCTTTGAAAACATGGCCATCTAGGGTGTCAGAGTTAACCCCACAAGCTTCTGACATGGCTTTAACTTATACCGCCTTGCCACAAAAAGATGAACATCTGTTGAACTGTTGTCTAAAAAAAGTCATCATCATCAACATCAGCCGGAAGACGTCCACTGCTGAACATAGACCTCCCCTTAGACCGTCACGCCGAACGACAATTCGCTACTTGCATCCATCGGCTGCCCGCGACCTTCACGATGTCGTCGGTTCACCTAGTAGGAGGCCTGCATACGCAGCGTTTTTAAAAAAAAAGTGTTACTGCAAAATGGCCCTTATATCAACGTGAAATGTCGTTTTGATGTTGACAATTTTTTTAGACAAGTCTTCAACAGATGTTTATTTTTCTTGTGGTAAGACGGATTAGTTTTAAGTCCAACAAGATGTTTTCCTTAAATTATGTTAATTATGTCAACTATTTTGATAAAAGGTTTACTGTTGCATCAATCGATGCCAAATAATAAACAAAAATTTAATTCAGTTGTTATTTCTGTACGACGCCGACGGAGAAATTGTCCGTCATAGGACAAATCGTCCGCAGTTATTTCTATATGATTGACAAATTGTCACGAGTTACTTCTGTACGAAGGACACATTGTCAGCAGTTATTTCTGTACGATGGACAAATTGTCCGCAGTTATTTCCGTAAAATGGTTATTTTTCTGCAGGGCCTTGTATCTGATCTATGTTAATTTTTTGAAAAATTAGTTGAATTTTAAATGATACATATAATGTAGTTTGACCACAATCTCGCCTGATGGTGAGCAATGACGTGGTCAATGATGAACCACGCTTGCCTTTTTTAAGAGAACGCCTAGAAGTAAATTCGCTCTTGTCCTTATTCTAGTATATTAATAATATCACACAACGCCATCTAGTCCCAAGCTAAGCAGAGCTTGTGTTATGGGTACTAGACAACTGATAAACATACTTATATATTTGTAAATATATAAATATTATAGATAAATTACAACCAGACACAGAATAAAATAAATGATCGTGCTCATCACACAAACATTTGTCTTGGTTGGGAGTCGAACCCACGAAGTCCAGCATAGCAGTCAGGGTCACTAACCACTAGATCAGCAGGCCCGTCATTATATTATAATCTATATATTCATAATCTGTATGTTAATTATAAGTGGTATCACAAGCAGGGGTACACAGACATGTGTGTGCAGTTTCAGCAGATGCTGACGGCCCTGGCAGCGCTGGGCAGCGGGCTGGTGCCGCCGCCGCCGCTGTCGCAACCCTGGATGATGCAGCGGCTTGTGCAGAGACAGAATGAGAGGTGAGTCGATGTTTTTTTTTTTGTAGCTGCTCGCAAGTCAACCTAGAGGAGGTTGTGAGCTGCTTAACCAGACTTTTCTGTGGATGCCTTCAATAACTCTAAGAGTGAAATTATAGTGGCGCGGGGCGAGCAGCGAAAGCGGGTGGCGGGTAACGAAATAGACTAGATTTTCACTCAAATCGCCCCGCCCGCACTTGATGCACCTTAGTGAAAAACTATGTGTTTGCGTTACCCGCTAGCGGATTCCGCTGCTCGCCCCGCTGCCACTGTAATTGCACACTAAGGCCTCCAGCCAGAGGAATACAATAAAAAAAACTACAAAATAAATGACAACACGCTATATGTCACCCCCTGTGGGTATGAGTGGTTGATTTTTGTTAATGCTACATGTAGATTTTGGACGTCAAAGACAGTTCAAAAATCGTTCTTTGAACAGATATCGTGATATTTTTTTATCTTAGATATGTCTATTCGTCTTAGTACCGAAAATTAAACATCTTTTAACACTTGTCTAAAAAAAGTGTAACTACAAAATGAGCCTTATGTCAACGTCAAATGTTGTTTTGCAGTTAACAGTTTTTGAGACAAAGTGTTCAACGGATTTTTTACTTTTTTTGTAGTAAAACAGAATATTTCTAAATTATACATTGAACTATAGATATTAATAGCCTACTTACTGAAGTGTTCAAAGTGTCTTTAAAAGCTCGCTAATGTGCTAATAGGTTCAAGTAATTTGAAGAATAAATCTATGCAAAAAAAAAACTTTCCGAACAATGAACGCTCAGCGTATACTAGATTTTCATCGCTTGATGTGTGGCCGTATGTAATATACACCAGATTTAAAATCATAAGTGAGTGCTAATACAGAATTGATATTATATACAACGGAAAAACTTTGAATAAAACATACCTAAAACATGAGAGGAAGTAAGGCATCCGACCGGAATAAATCTGGATTTCTTGGTTAGACAAATAAGGAAGGATCGTATTTACTTTAGAGGTTAATCTTGATATTGTGCCAAATCGGAAGCGAATACATAAATATTAATTAAACTATAGAGAAATATAAAATACTGAATTAAATATAATATAGCGAATAGGTTCATTTAACTTTATATACTTTTACAACAATTCAACGATTTTCTAAATACGAAAGTAGATTTTTTAGTCCGTGTTCGCGCCTCAAAAGCTGAACTGATTACAAAGATATTTGGCAGATAGACCACAACAACAGGACCTACGACTAAACCGAGAGGATAATTTTGATGGTCTGCAATCATGGTCTAGAATGTCTCTTGTTCTATTCTCAGTAAGCGCAATTCGATTCCCAGGTCAAACAATGTGCTATTGAGTATTTCTATTACCCTGTAGCACTGTGTATATTGATTTTTTATTATATAAGTTTTCTTTTAACACCCTATCATCATCATCATCTACCTAGCCTTTTCTCTACTCATTTTGGGGTCGACTTCCAGTCGAACCACACATTTTACATGCAGCGACTGCCTATCAGACCTAAGAACACCTCTTCAAAAAAACCATAGAGTCTTTTAGCTATAATAGCGTATCTATTCAACCAGTCAAGGCTTATGGCCATAATTCATGTAATACAACGTACAATTTTACAAACACCATGATTTTATTATTGAGAGAAAAATCAACAATGAACAGAGTCCACCTTGAACTCAATATAGACGATTTGTTGGAAGTGTGCTTACTGATATTAAGGTGCTATGCGTGTGGAATGTTTCATACAAAAATAAACTAAGTATGCCTAGAAGTAATCATGATATTAAAAGTCTATTGATAATGATTCCACAGTTGGGACACAGGCCTCCTCTCTGTAAGATGACATGTTAGTCTAGCATTGCATGGGCATGAGGGTCTCTCTCACTCACTCTCTTAGTAAATACGTCAACGAAGATACGGGCCCGTACGAAAGTAAATAATAACTAAACCCTACGCCCTATTAGTTTTGGATTAGGGTAAAGGGAGGTTATTTTGTGAGCCAGGCAACTCAGTGATACTCGGTGTCACTACGTCTTGTCCACTTTAGTGGTGAACTAGTTGCATCATTTCGTATTACTGCGTGCATAGGTAAAGTTTTGAGAGACTTTAAAGACTCTATCACAGAGTTGCATCGCTTTTCGCATCGTCTACCAAGACATTTTTATAAGCGAACTTGAATAAGTGACCAAAATAAAGGAGATGTTTCTTTTTTCCTACAGTAATGGCCCAACCGTGTACCTCAAGTACAAAAAAACCAAATTATCGGAAAAAATACGTTGAATTTATTCGCGCATTTGTACCACCTAAAATTGTCGATCAAAGATGTTAAAACTTGCAACCCAAGAATTTCAATTTGGCAATGTCATGACTTACGTCTCCGATGATGCATTTCGTTAGCGTTCGAAAATAAGGACTGTCAGGGGCAAAGTTAATAAGCATAATAAATGTGGTGTTAAGAATCATTTTGTATGAAACAACAAAGAATGATATCATTTAAGGGGGCACCAAGGCACCAAGGCTAGCCCAAAGAATTTACGATGATCACAAAATTATACATCGTATGAATGGTGCCGTTCTAACGGCATTGAATACATAAAGTTTAAGGCGAAATATCGAAGCCTTTTAACTAAAGATTTTGTAGAACAATAAGCGATTAATGCTTGATTCTTGATCAACAATGGTGGCCTGTGATCTTTGATCCTTAAGGCTTGGAGCTTTGCAGGGCTTAAAAAGCAGCTTTATTGAAAAGTTTACTACGCCCGATAGTTGCCAACAAAAACGTCCGTGACTTACGGGGTATTCATTGTAGATTTGCAAAACACCTGTGCATAATCCTTGGCTGAACATTTTAATAAAACTGTGATGACAGACATCATGAAGATACCATCATGTCATAGCAATGAAAATAGCCATGTTGACAGCATCTAAAAATTGTATAGTAGTATTTTAGTCCGTCAGTTTGAGGTTTGAAAACTTATGCTCGGGCTACACAAGGCTAGTTTTTCAAGCTAGGGTAGCAAGCTAGTGTGAGTAAGCTAGCAAGATAGTACTTCTGGCTTCGTGAAGACAAAACTAGCTTCATTTCTAAGCTTAGAAACGAAGTAAACTAGCAAAGCAAACGAAGCTAGTTTTGCCTACACGAAGCCAGAAGTACTATCTTGCTAGCTTACTGACACTAGCTTGCTATCCTAGCTTGCTATCCTAGCTTGAAAACTAGCCTCGTGTAGCCCGGGCATTGCGGACACATATATTTTTCTTTTGTCAAATTATTGCATGTTTACAAAGATTTTAACGCATCAAAATTCGAGAGTTCTCAAGCAAGTAAAACCTGTACTTGCTTGTGACGCAATGGGAATTTCAAAATTGTCGCATCTTCGTCAATTTTGGATTACGAAGCAAAAGAAAAAAATACGTGTTAAATACTCGTATCATCTATCTGAGGGATTAATGCCTATTCTTTAGTATGACTCTCTTCATTCACTTTTCGAAAGAAACTCTGTGTCCCATCATTGGGACACAGAGCTTCTTTTTTGTGGGACTTAGCAGTGGCGAAGAGCTTGAAGAAGCACTTCCATGATATTTTAGACAGAACGCACAAAGGCATTAAAGAGAAACAGATTCATAAAAGGACTGACATATTTTTTGTCCTTCTTCCACCCAGTTCAGTTCGACATTGAATCTATATTTGCGATGCAATATTCATTAATAATTCACGAATGAATAAAAGATCTGAAATTGCTAACAGATCTACTTGATTAATTTACAAGCCATATCCTGTTAGTCAGGTTTCTTTGATAGCTATGTACCTTTATAATTGAAGATTTCTTGAGGGTCTAAGGCTTTCAGCAGACGAGATGGACAATTTTTTCATCGGAAAAAATTACGACTGAAATGATATCTGTCCATTGGTTGCTGCGTTGTTCAGTTATCCGTTGAATATTGCAAAAATGTCCTTTGCGTTTGATAAGTAGACAAATTGTTCATTCTTCTTCTTCCTATATCGGTGGCAATCTAAATGGAGTCAGTCGAAACCAGACTTTTTTTTTATTTGAGATGGCTTTGCTCTTGACCTTCGTCTAGCTTTTATATATAAAGAGCTATCTTCGACGGGGTACAGAATATTATTTTTAAACGGTAATTTTTATCTTTCTAGCCGAAGTCTGAAAACTAGTAGCTGTTTTCGAAGTTTTGGTTTTTAAGGTTCCCTTTAGAATTTTGAAGGCAGTAGCTATACCACTAAGCAGTCAGTGTTCCCTATACATTAGATTGTGACAAATTATCTACATTGATTTGACCCATATAAAAAACAAATGGTTAGCCGGATTGGCGCTCTCTGGTTTACGTTCATCAGTGAACGGCAATGGATATAAGCATCTCTGAGAATTTGGCATGATCAAACCATAAACAAAATCAAATTAAAAAAGGGTTTGCTAGGTCAAAAGTGCATCACAGCAACCTTGCTCTACTTGGCCTCACTATTGTTTATTTAAGACGTCAATCAATGAATCAACTCCAGTCTAAATTACTGCCTAACCATATAAAGACATCTCCCAAAACGGACCTTTTATTGCTGTAAATGGTTTTTGTTTGGTCTTTTGGGATTCATGACACATTTTACCAAGAATGTCTGGATTTCTTTGAGTCATCATCATCAGCCTCCTCTCTGTGAGAGGGAGTGGGCCTTAATCCACCACGCGGGCCCAGTGCGGATTGGTAGATGTCACATGTCTTCGAATTTTTGGTTCTAGGACATTGGTCTGCCTGGATTTCGAACCCACGACCTGCAACTCGTAAGTCTGGGCCGACACCACTGGGCCACCACTGCTTTTCTTTCTTTGAGTATCTATTCCCATTTCTATTTTATGCTTAGCATCATTTTTTATGTAGACTGTTGGTCACAGCTAACATTCAGATCTTTTACTGTAGTTTCAGGTTGTCTGAATTACTCAGGACTAACTAGATTTCGGAGGTCAGATAGGCAGTCGCTCCATGTAAAAAACTGAAATTCAACTGTAGTTTGACTGGATGTATCCAGTAAGGCTGAAATTCGACTTCAGCATAATCGGGAAAAAGTTGCTAATCAATTATCCATTCAAAAGTAAAGGTTTAGTAGTTTTTGCGCTTTACATCACAATTTTTGTGTAAAGAATAAATTATCTACACTGGTTTACGAGAGAAAAGAGCGCGACTGAGTAGCTATCACAGTTTTTGGGAATTTATCAACGATTTAATAGGCACTGGGCAATGGCAATGCGTAGATCTCTCACAGATCTTATGTAGGTATATAATTTTGCGAGAATAACCAATATTTATGATCAATAAATTAATGGCCACACCAAGAGACATTAGTCAAGCAAATTCACAATCTCAAATCGATAATATTCGCACAATAAACTACAACCTAACCCCCTAATGTCAACTGTATTTACACCTAACCTTCGCTCGCTTAACATTAGAATTTATGTCGTTTTTGGTTATGTGACTAGCATACAACTGTTAATAGCGGTAGCCTGGACGACGGCCAATTATTGTGATTTACAGTATCTTCGATAAGATAGCTTACGCAGCCATATTTTTCCACTGCTGGAACACAGGCTTCTTCTTTCTGGGAGTGGGCCATAATCCACCAAGTAAGCCCAGTATGGCTTGGTAGTTAACTTCATCATCACCTTTCTAGCCTTTTCCTTCTTTTAGTAGGTTTCCAGTCTTACCAAATTCAGCAGAATTGATATGTTATGAAGTGACTGCCAATCTGAATGGCCTGCATATTCCACTTAGCACTGGTAATACGATATACATTGTTGAGGACTGGTTGTCGGTCTAAATTCAAAATTTTTGTTAAGTTCAATTGTTTTGGTCGCTAACGAATTACCGTGACCCCGTAACGTAAAGGGCTATTGAAGAACACCGTGAATTTTAGTCAGTACAGATTTGACAGTCCCTCCTACCCTGCTCTGGGTTGGACTCATTTCATGATTTTAGCATGATAAAACAAGTTCAATCGTTTTGTTTTAAATATGTTTGGTTTTAATATTTATACTTATAGTTTTAAAAGTACTTATTTACTTAAAAATTAGTTACGTTTTCTTGGTTTTCCTTTGATTGGAACTCTTAATTTCGTGAGGCAGTTTATAAAACTTTATAATAACTTCAATTTGAAACCATTTGTCTGCAACGTAATTCAAATTCTTCTAGCTGATATTCAGTAAACTTAACACAACATATTTGCAAACATAATTTCAAATGATCACTTGTTAAGGACTGGTTTTCAGGCCTTCAACTGACACTTTCAAATATGGTTTTTTTTTTTTTGCTTTTCTGTAATTTTGATGAACAATAGGCAAAGAATGATGTCCATTTTTTATCGCAGTCACATCATTGAAATAAATATTTTCACATAGAACTCCAAGAGGATGTTATAGCTAAAACAACATTTTTATTACAGTATCTATTTTCACAATAAGATTGTTGAAATAGGTATATCGTTTATGGGAATTAAATCAGAGATCCATAGTTATTCTCATAATAATTATTCAAGTTTTCACCTACCTTGACTTACCTAGTAGTTTAGACGTGGATTCGAAATGTTTTTAAAATGAATTTCATCAACACTGCTTTTCACAGATGCGTTTTGCCCCTCCTAGATTTGGTCTAACTACGCCACTGGCTTTTAAAACGGTAAAGAAAAACTTCTGGACGTAACCGACGTGGCCTAAAATCAAATATTTGAAGACATGTGACATCTATCAACTCGCATAGATCCACGTTATGGATAGCAACTCATTCCTCACAGAAAGAATATCTGTGTCCCAGTTGTGGGAATATTTTAGGTTGAGTTCGCTATTTTTAGTAACGTTCGTTATCTTGTATAGTTTTTATGGAGCATTTATTTTAAGACAGCATTTGCATTATGCTTCATTTATAACCCGCTACAATTCTATTTGCCTCATATAAGGCTCGTTTATTTAACGAACAGTACATATTACAATTCTCCAAGTACATACAGTATTCAGTATCAGGTGTAGCCTCAAGGTTCAGTCACAATTTGTAATTTAAATACGTTTAGTTGAATTCGCGCCACACCGCGTCCGCCATTGTTGTTACATCTCCGCCATGACAGGTGATGTGACGTCATAATATTCAAACGTTCTTTTGTCTATATTTAAATTTTTGTTAAGGTAAATTATTTTTAGTATTTGGCTTTAGAAAATGAATGGTTGAAATATAATATATCTTTTTAAAATATGCTGGGTTTTCTAGGTTTTTTTCTCATTTTCATGGAGCAGTCTAAACATCTTTAATCTGTTCAATTTGTCAGATAATAATTCATAAATCAAAATTATTGGCAAAGATTTTGAAGTTTCATAGCACGTAGCATTCTTCAACCTGTTTCCATAATCTTACCTGTATTGTAATATGTAACCTTTTAGATCTGACATTTTAGAATGTCCTGAAATAAAATTTTGACTGAAAACGATTCCAAACTCCATCACACTATAATTTGAGAGCCATCCCTCGTCTGATGTTATTTCCATTTTACTGCAGGACCTTAAATTATATTGTTATCTTTCTCTTTCTTCATTACCTAGCAACTTCTCATTCCAAAAAAATTAATATCATAACAACAAAATTAGGTAATACCAGTTATCAAAACTCAATTCACATGAAAAAATGTAATTCCTTCCTCCCACTTCTGGTTTCCTTTCAAAACCCCGCATATCTAAACCTCTTATCGTAGCATAAGAAGCCGCAGTATGCTACTTACAACGGATATGCCACCGACAATCTGAGTTCCGGCGCGCCCTCTCTCACAGATTTGTTCCTTTGGCTGTATAAACCGATTTTAAGACCTGTTTGTATGCGTTTTATGACAGACTGGCTTTTTCTCGCGGCATTTGCTAGAGTTCATTTAAAATTTGGTTATCTATTCGGTTTGTAAGTACATCATCTTCTTGCCCATATCCCATTAAACTTGAGGTCGGTGCAATACATTAATTCTTCCATTCATCATCATTCATATCAGACGTCACAGTATCCGTCAGTTACCCAAAAATACAACAATTTCCATCCAAAAATCGTATATCAAAACATGGCACAACTTAACAAATCAATGGACACACACAAAGTATCACAAATTCTGTCCCGACAGACGGACGCGTGGCTCCAAGAAGTGAGCACAATAACATCTGAACACCTTTGTGATGAACTAGACGACGACGCTATGTGGGCAATCGAGGGTTTTGCGATATTTAAGAGATTTTGAGTGAACTAGGTCAGAAATGGAACAGTTGTCATGTCGAAAAATGCACCTAAGCTGTGTTTTTTAAGGTTAGGTTGAATTAAGCTGTATTTTTTTGTTGTGGTAAACTGACTGTTACTGACTAAAAATCTACCCTGTTTCTTCGAATGCCCTTCAATGTGAATAGTTTAGATTTAGAAGCAAAATAACTTCATCATTTATTCACTTGAAAAATAATGCTTTAAAGTACTTGTATTGATATTTGCTTAATCAGCATCTTTTAAACAGCATTAACAAGAAATGGCTCCAGATTTTTAGAGAGAGCAAAGCTAAATAATGCCCTCTTGTCCAAAAGAAAAACTGCTTCGATCAGTCCGTGTTATGGAGTATCTACACGAGTCGATTTGCTTGTAATGCCCCAATAGTGTGTATAAGCAATCAACCCCAGTAACAAACATGCAAAGTTAATTCTGCATGTAGGGCATCCCCAAGCCACTAGCCCCACGACTTTCCCGATACTAAAATCACTGAATGCCACACAAATTCAGTATTGAGCCCACGTCTCTAAGAATGCACACAATAACATCACATCGAGGTCTTTGTGGGACGGACACGTCTGTCACTGACTGAGCTATGTGGAAGAACGAGAAATAAACGATATTAAACCGATTTTCAAGACGGTTTTAAAGCTTGAACTGGAAAGGCGCTACTTTATTACGGGAGAGGTGTTTAGCTATTGTGGGGATACGAGTTTCGAGACGAAGTGGACCAAAATACAAAGCCAAGACCAAAATACCAGAGTGGATCAAAATACTGAGTCCATCAGTGGGTTGTTTGATGTTAAATGTAATATTTCCAGAAAGGGTTCGAAGAAGAACTATAATTTCGATGCGAAAATTCTTCGACGCTCTGTTTCTTTCTTTCTTTATCACTCTTCACCACTGTATTTGTTGTTTGCTGCCAAAAGCAAAAATGTAGCCAAAGACAACAGTCAACTATTACTATTATTCATTTCTAGTACAAAGCTGTTAATTCCGGATGTCATTTTAGATCTTCGAACGATAGTTCGAAGCATTCCGAAAGTCTAACAACTCTTACTCAGGGGTATCGTATTACCCAGTTACTGGTTTGTGCAGATCAGATAGGCAGCCGCTCTATCATCTGGTTCGAGTAGAAGCCGACCCCAATATGGTTGAGAAAAGGCAGGCGTGATGATGATTAATTTTCAGGCTATTTCATGCTAAGCACAAAGTCTCTTTGTCTTCGCGTTTCTTTGGCCATTCAGTACCTATATCGTTTTCATATCGTAATATTCTCGTTCCTCATTCCCCTTACCCATCACCTGTTCAGTTCGACAATGTCTCCGTTCATTAAAGCGAGACGTGAAAATGCCACAACTTGCCGCCGATGGAAATTCAGCGGCAAGACATTGTGCTCCTCTCAACACAATAGCAACCGACTCGAATAGGAATTGATTCAGTTTCTGTGACACGGAATGAGGGTAGTTTTCAGTACCTACAGGGTTGTGAGATGGCAATAATTACCAACCTGATTTCTATATTTATTTGGAGAAATACGACAAGGTACTTTAAAAATATCATAAATTCGAAAGAGTGTTTCAAGTATGTTCCGTTTTGATGATTTTGGGACGGAGATAATTTGACTCTAGATATGGTTTAACGCTACATAGAAAAGGTTTTTTTCTAACACTATATGGAGAGGGAGATGAGCAAAGATGTGCTAGTATTTAATGTCACTTAATGGTTTTTAATTATTTTATAGTAGTACTCCATAAAAAATTAAAAATAATAAAGGGCAATTAGTCTATTTAAACAATTAGAATACACCTACAAACGCCCATTATATCAAAACCTATAATGATTTTCTTTTGGGGCATTTATATAAAACGTAGTAGGTAGTACGCCACCATTCAAAAGTGGTTCAGCAGAGTTCATGGCATTCCTGTCATTGTCAGATTATTATAAAATTAATGGTTGTATGACGCATAGCGTAATAAAGGTTTATTACAGCGCGAGTTATGTAGCTGTAAGGATCTGTACAGATGACGCGGTTTTGGTAAAAACGTGCGGTTGAAAGAACGCGCGTTTATGGTGGCCCCTTTTTATAGCAGATACCATAGTCACTAGGACACAGGCTTCTGCTTTGAGACGATAGTAGAATTGGTTTTTGTTTATTTATTAAAGTCTATGGTAAATGAGCTTCAGTTTTCTAATAATTTTGTATGTTCTGACGAGCTAATCAAGATTAATATCACAAGTCGGCTTCTTTTCTTTTAATCTTCATTTATAAGCATCAAAGTAGATACGTAGATGCTTACAACTTCAAACGTCGAACAATTATTTAGGTATGCAACTCGTATTATTTTTACAAACTCCTGTCCACTTTATAAAAAGCGCAGTGCGTGTGAAACCTAAGTAACGCCCGGAGATATAATCATTTGAAATTAGGCGGCCATGACAGCTGCAATTACTTTGTTGATGTAATAAGGGTTAAAGTACTCGGTATGACAACTATAAAAGTAAGATTAATGCGATAATAGTACACTTTATGGTGTTGTCCTAGGACGAATGTGGAACACACTCTTGCTGTGTAAGTTGGTTAAGCACATATAGGGTGCTGATATAATAAGATATTTACGAGATATTGCAACTTTGACACATAGTCAGACCTAACGTCCATAGTCCTAACCTAAGCGATCGGTCGCGTGAGTACACAATCGTTTATTTCATTTGCCGCTCAACCGTTTTTGAACCTCGAATACTTTCTCTGTCAGAGTGACCACGATGACACATAAATTCGCCACACAAAATACAAATACACGGAGATCGCTTTAATTACGACACAGCCCGAAATATGCACTGTATAAAATACAGTATTTGAGGAAGTATAGATAGAAAAGACATTTCCCCTTTCCCAAAAATCACATAAAAATGTCTGTCAACTGATTTTTGAACCATTTATCAAAGATTATAAAAACTCCTTTAGAGTTTTTAAATTGTGAAAATATCGTACACACAAATCTACAAAAACATAATAATAATCCACTTGTTTATGAAAAACAACAAAAGATTGTTTCATTAATAAAATACTTTGTAGAGCAAATACTTTAATTATAGGTAGGGAGATTATTTGATGAGACAAGCAACT
Organism: Agrotis segetum; assembly: GCA_036375495.1. Taxonomy (NCBI): domain Eukaryota; kingdom Metazoa; phylum Arthropoda; class Insecta; order Lepidoptera; family Noctuidae; genus Agrotis; species Agrotis segetum. The sequence continues at coordinate 16,801 of JAQSVV010000499.1, read as the reverse complement.
CAGTGATAGAGTCTTAAAAGTCTCTCAAAACGTTACCTATGCATGCAATAGTGGACAAGACGTAGTGACACACCATTTCACATTATAGCATGCATAAAAGTAACGTTTTGAGAGACTTTTAAGACTCTATCACTGAGTTGCCTGTCTCACCATATAATCTCCCTTTATACCCTACTGTTTTTGAATTGGGCCATTCTCTTAACTACTGACAGACAAAAAAGCGCTCACTGCTCACGCTGCACAATCGGGCGATCTCAAAACCGCTTCGTCGAAGAGCACATCTTTTTTTTCATTGTGGTAAAATCATCAAATGAGTCCTCCGGCTCAGAGCAGGGCAGGAGGGACTATCAGACTTGCACTGACTAAAATCCACAGAGGTCTTTCAATAGTCCTTTACGTTCCACGGCAACGGACGTCGCGAGATGATTTCCGCCCACCGTAGGCGCGTTCGGGCTGTGGGTTATGGGTGCCTCACCGTACGATCATGGATCATGCCCGGGTCGTTGTGTTCCACGCGCGCCTCAACGACCTGTCAGCAATCTGACGGGGCCTCTTTAGAAGAGCCGAAGCCTGCCGGGGTCGCGGGACTGCCTCCCCAGGTAACCGTGGCTATGGTACGTAAAGGACTATTGAAGGAACACCGTGGATTTTAGTTGGTACAAGTCTGACAGTCCCTTCCGCTGCGCCTTGGGTGGGAGGACTCATTTGATGATTTTACCACGAAAAAAGGAGATGATGGTAGCAAAAACGACAAAGTTATTACAAATATTTAAATGCACCAGATAGGTCCATTCAAGGCCACATTTTAGATTCTAGATATGATTTAACATCACGATTTTGAACTCCTAATGTTATTTCAGATCACGATTATTGATCATTAATCGTGGTTCTTGGATGTGACGCTGTTTCGTGTATGAACTTATAACATGAGACACTTATAACAACTAAAGTTGTTTCAAGTTTTGCTACTATGTATAAGAAAGTTTCTGGGGAAAGTATCTGAATGGATGTTTGTAACTATTTAATTCAAAAACGAATCCACATTGTTTTTAGAAACTGGTTTGGGACACACAGGATACTTTTTATTTGATGATACGTCCCGTGGGACTATTTCAAACTCTGCGTCACTGAAAAGACGTAGCTTAATCTAATTTAAAAATATGGCCGTTTTAAAAACATGGGTGCCCTAAAACGAATAAGTAATAGCTTCAGAAAAGTACCCCAACTCTTTATCTGTTACCAAGTAAAGTAGCTAAGCTTTCACAGAAATATGAGACTTTACAGCTGTGTCTGAAAACAATAGCAACATGTCAGAATCATATGGACACTTAAGATATGTCGGAAAATACGTCCACAGTTCGGGTTGATCGTTTCCTATCAAAGACATTAAACTATATACGAGCAATAGACGGGACATCACGAAGAAAGTTGTGATCCAAAACTTTTTACCAATAGGTAAAAAGTCGCTCAGTCTAGTAGTCGCGTTGCTATGCAACGCTAGATAGTGCTACTGACGCACGGCATCAACAATTTTGTGTGAAAATTTTCCCAATGCCCGCTCTATAGGTTCTTTTAAATCTCTTTGTTTCCTATGGAGAAAAACCTTCAAGAAGTTCCATTGTTCCTCTTTTTAATGCGAATTATCGTGCTTTATACCTAGTTTAATAGGAAATTTAAGTTATTCATAGGCCGATAACGATTTAGCAATATTAATTGACATTGACATGACTTTGACACCTTTATCTATTCGAGTGTTTGCGTAAATGTCAAAAGTATACGTCTATAGCTGTGTTTAGGCATTGACCTCAAATTATACTATGTATATTATTTAAATAGGGGCATTTTGATATGGAAATAAGAGCCTGGAATTACCTGATAGAAAATTTTATTAACAAAGTTGAATTATTATCAAAATAAAATTGACCTGTATTTTTATTCTTTGGTTGTGTATAACCAAAATTATAAAAAATCTATCGCTTTTAGAATTGGCATAACGTCACGACTGTTTTTTTTATATTTTTTCTTAGTTTTGGTTCGTTTTAACTCTGTAAATATTAATAGATTTTACAAAAGACAAAATACGTGTCGATTGGTTTTCAAATCCTTAACTGACAGTACAATAAATTGTAATTGCAATTTGATAATGCTGCCAACATGACCACAGAATATATAATAGTACCACATGACTAGACTACTGTATGGCAAAAACCTCTTTAGGCATGTGATAATAATTTGAAACTACAGCGGACATCATAGCGACATCTTTAAGGCTGCTTATTCTGAAAGTTGGCAACGTCGCAAAAAGCTGTCAAATATTTACAAGTTTTAATTAATTTGGTAATTTTACTGTATGGTAACAAGAAATATCGCTCTGTAGTGCACTAAAAAAATGATATAGGAATGCAATTAAAACACTGAATTTGATGTTATAACCGTTTCAGGTGTTTCAGGTGTAAAAGGCATTTAGAAAGCTTCCAAATGCTTTTTTGACATCTAAATCTAATTATTAGGTGTATTGATATTAATTATTGCATTCCCTTATCAATTTTTTAATGCACTACAGAGCCATATTTCTTATTTTCATTCAGTAGGTAACAATGCTAAATTAATTAAAACTTGTTAATATTTGACAACCATTTGCGACATTGCCAAGTTTCGGAATATACACTCTTAACGCAAAACATAAAAATATTTTTTGTTGCAAAATTTTAATAAGGAAAAGAATATAGAGGTAGGTCAGTAAAATAATGTTATTGTGTACCAGTCAACGACCTAAAATTCACCGTGAAATATTTTAGCAAAAACATATGCGTCACAATACACATTTTCATTAAAATTATGTAAATGATAACAAAAATTCATGTTTAACATACACTACTATACAGCTGTGTAAATGACATATCGTTCAAGTGAAATTCACTTGCATATGTTTAATATAACAAAAAAATAATAGCTGAATAAATATAAATTGCACTATAAAGGGATATTCCGAAAAAACAATAAAAAAAATTGAATAGAACAATAAAAGTGAATTATGAGTATTAAATGAATTCATTTACATTATAATTGGGCTAAACAGACATATTATAATTAATGATTTTTTGTTAAGTAAGTAATATAAGTAATATCAATTCTGCGTCTTACACTGAAATTTGAATAATGAAAAATAAAAACCGTTTTTTTTTCCACAATTTCGTTCTGAATCATTACAAACAATCATTACACTCAGTCAGTGGTCCGACTTTTACCAATTAACCCTATATGTATGACACAGTTCTAAATAGGTTATCTAGGACATAATATAGGCAGTCGCTCTATACAAAATACTGAAATTCACCAACATCCGAGTAGATGAGAAACCATTGAACTGTAGCGAGATCACCACCAACTAGCAAAGAGATCATATATGCAATTACTCTTACGACTATAGATCGAAAAACAGTGGTATGAAAGATCCTATAATTCAAAAAGCCGTTTAAAAGCAGCTCTCTCGATATTTTAGCTTCAACGCTTTTTGGCTCTAATGTAGTTGGGAAAAGGCTACGCCGATGACGTCAGCCTAATTGAAAAATATTTTCATCTTTTCAATATTCTTATCAGTATAAAAACAGGGTCAAAAACTGATAACAAATACAATAGATATCTGTTGAAATAACGATGAGTTGCAAGCCAATCACCCTTTTTGCCTTATCTCTGAGATAAGCCCATATTTTTTAGAATAACCCTTCATGTTTTTCATTATAAGATGGAGTCATCCAACAAAAATATTATAATGAGTACCGAATTTTAACAAGTGCATCGTGTGTGTGTTACTGTGTCAATAGAATAGTTATTTTTATTTTTCGGAATTTGTCTGACAGTGTTTTGTTCAGAATTTATTCCGAAAAATTTTGGAAATGTTGTGGTCACCGTACGACATGTTGCTCAATTATGAGATGTTATGTTACGCTTTGCGAAGGTATTTAAGACTAATTTATTAAGAAATAATAAATGGGAAGTCGATCAATAAGCAAAATATCCAACCCTTTTCCTTGCCTGTCAAAATCTGACTACTGAGTCCTCTACAAAAAACCAGGCTTGGCTATCACTATCAGTCTGACAGATACAGACTGATAGTGATAAACTTTCAGAGACTATGTCTGGCAGTGGCCATCCACTGCCACACATAGTCTCTGACCGCCTTACCACAAAAAATAAACAACTGGTGAACGTATGTCCAAAGAGGAACTGCAAAAAAAAAATACTGACCCAATTGAGAACCTCCTCCTTTTTTTGAAGTCGGTTAAAATGACCCATAAATCAAAGAAAAATGTTGTTTTGACAATGACAGTCCTTTTAACAAGTGTTCAATAGATGTTAATCTATTGAATAATTATATTACTAATGGTTGTCTCCTCCCCCCAGGCTACCGGAGGAGAAGGCGCCGTCGTCTTCGTCCCCCAACCTTGCGGAGCAGCCTCTCGACCTGAGCGCCAAGTCTACCTCCAGCACCAGCGGCACACCACCTCCTGACTCCAAGCATTTGGATAACAGGTAAGAGATAGCAGGTTTTTGGTTGAAGGTGCACTTTAAAGGTAAGCGTCCACAGTTCGGCATCGTACGTCGGACGCATCGCATCAAACGGATTTCTAGTGATTGATGAGTTTTAATACAATGTAAGGCAAACTAAAACCCGTTACGTACGGTAAGTACGTCCGATACGTGCGATGCGGACCTGTTGGACGCTTACCTTAAGTAAGATACTCCTTGGCTTATATTGGATCGTCGACCGTCGTAAGCCCTGCTTAGATAGATTTATTTATTATTACAGAAAATAGGTTAATTTCTACAATACTTTATGATACACAATTTGAGAACATTTATTCATTCTGGCAGTTATTTTGAATTTTTTGGTTTTGAAATAGCTTTTCTTGTAGGCGTTGCAAGGAATATTCGGTTACTATTCGATACTCGGCCAAATATAATAAAAGCAGCCGAATAGTCAGGCAAGTAAGCAATGTATGGGGAGATAATTGGGATCATTCTCATGTCGACAGAAACGCAACTCGTCAGATTCTCAACTCGTCATCTCTCAGGATGGACTGACAAAATCCTATTTATTAATTTTATTGTCTGTCGAGCTGCGTCTTTGAAAATCTGATAAGTTACGAATCTGACAAGTTGCGTTTTTTACGAGATGCAGTTCTGACGAGTTGCGATTCTATCTACATGAGAATGATGATAATTGGTAAATTTTCGTACTAATGAAAGTCAAACTTCCATCACTTAATACCAAAAAGTAGTCGACCACATATTGCTAAACAAATTCATGACCAAACACAAACAATTCATCGCTGTAACTGTCAAATAAAATAAGGCTGTGTACATATACACGCGGCTAAACGTACATTAGCATTAAATTAAGGCCAGTGACTAATGTTTAATCCAATTTAGCGCGTTTACCTAGATTAAAGTGATAAAAGCCTTTGCTAATCGGTCACTTTGATGGCTACAATTAGTTTTTATGTGGGTGGTTGCTTTTTCTATGGGTTTAGTGAGAAGTTCATGGAAGTTTTTGACTAGTGTCAAACCTTAAAGTTTGATGAATTGTCTAACACTTTACCGAATGTTAAAAAAGTATTATATTATTTATGTGATACATTTTTTGAAAAGTGATTATTTCAAATTATTATTGCCAGCGGCTTTGCCCACGTATCATCATCATCATCATCATCAGCCGGACGACGTCCATTGCTGAACATAGGCCTCCCCCTTAAACCGCCACGCCGAACGTCAATTCGCCACTTGCATCCATCGGTTGCCCGCGACCTTCATGATGTCGTCAGCCGTCGGTCGGATATCGTCATAAGATATTTCAAACCATAATCTATTTCAATACTAAACATCAAAGTCCGTTTAGCCGTTTTGACATTAGGACTAAAAAGCTTCCATCTATGCATCGGAAGTTTCACATAACTATCAAACCGTTTAAAAATAAGGATGTTATCATTAAAGCTATTGATTTCTCCCCATCATCTTTTTAAAACCTCAAAAAGAGATCGCAAAATAAAAACATTCACGGAAACTGAAAATAAAATAAAAGAGTTATTTTCTTTTCTATAAGGTATCAGAAAATACGGACGAAGCGAGCTTAAATAGATTAATGTCTGGGATCGACATCCTCTTTGCTTATTTTGTGGGGGATAAGGATCTGATTAGCGTGTTTTTTTTTGTTTTTAATCGATACTGGAACCCCTTGGGTCGTGGAGTTCTATGTTTCTTTATATTGAGAGTATTTCTTACTAGAATAATATCATAATGCGGAAGTTTGTTATAAAACGGATGGAGGGATGTGTGTTACTCTTTCACGGAAAAACTCTTCAACGGATGAGCATGAAATTCGGTATACAGGTAGTTGTTAGATAGTTTTTATCCCTATTTTACGTTGTCGTGGGATAATTTTCGCCTTGTAGCGGATGAAGCCGCTGGTAACAGCTATTTTATATTTGAAGCCCTTTTTTTCATGGGAGACGTAGTTTTATCTTATACTTAGTGGGAAAAAAGATTAATGAGCTGAAAATTGCAATTGTGTTAAATAATTCAACTGAAGAAACAGTCAGTGTCTTTACCCGACTAAGAACTTTGAAACTATGAAGAGTACGGGAGGTCTCATCTCATAATAGGCTGTGACAATTGCCAGTATACTCGTAGACCAGAAACTGAAAATCACTCAAAAAAAAAATGAGTAGCACTTTACAGCGCAGCGTCATATAGCATTAACAATTCTCCACGCTACTGCCACAGCACCATTGCTCATAACACGATCACATTCGCAACGGACTCGTAATAATCTTACTTCCTATTGAAACTTACTTGGATAACTCAAACAATAGCAGCGTGAACGCACCCATTAAACACGAAACTTTGAACGATCGACGAGGTCAAAGAACTTTTGACAGCGAACGCCATCACGTCCACAGATGTTCATTTGACGCCATTTTATCGCGACATTATTCATTAAAAATAATATGTCATTGTTTTAATTTGTTGTTTTGTATCGGGTTCTATTATTTTGATGGGTGTTATCTGAGCAGTTCTGATATGGATTGTGGGAGTTCTCTTCAATGAATTGTGGTACCACCGCTTTCAAATTTCTTTGTAAATTATATGTTGGATGGTTAGAAGATTTCAAGAAGACGTTCAGAGTTGTCTTCTGATTCCAGTAGAACTTCGTTTCTCTTGAAACTAAACTGCAAATAAGGATTGCAAGAATTTTAGAGCATTTTTCAAATTCTTGAAATTGAAAGGTCCCATTTTTTCTTATCCTATGCTGTAAAGGCTAGTCTAGTCTTCAGTCCTCCATGGATTCATTCCCTGAAAGCCCTTAAATTATTGTATAAGTAGGTAATCTAAGTTGAGCGCCAGGAAACAATATGAGCGTAACATCAGCAAAGCAAACACAAATGCTAAGAAATAGGTACATCATATTGTACGAGTATTAACATAGTTTTACACAAAAGAAATCTAGCCAAAAGGTTGTAAACCCCTGAAATTGACAGAGAAAACCCAAAAACATACATCTCAAAAAGGAGTATAACCACTAGCCCGTATCCCCCTTAACATAAAGAAGAACGGCCAAACCCTACCCATTTCGCGTCCCCGTTAAAAATAAAACCAACAGATTGACAGCCGTCAGTTTGCAGCATAGTCTCAAAGTCAAGGAACCCGTATCTACGGCAATGTCAATGCTCCACTTTAGCTGGAACAACATTGCGAAAGGCACAACGTTTATCGCGAGCCCTACGTTCAAAGACTTCTTATTATTTGCTGATTCGTGCGTGATGAAATTGGAATTTCTTTACTTTTTATGATAACTTTAAAGTGTTTGTTCCTTGTTTCTTTTTGCGCAGTTGAAAAATATTATATTACTTGTGTGTGAGGTTTGTTTTTTTTTATGTTGAAGTTGTTAAAGTTTGAGTAATAGTTAGGATTGATAAGATTGACGTGGATTTAATTTGAGAAATTGCATAATTTTTGGCAATGTCAACTTCTCACTGTGGCGTTTCATTTGAGGATGAAACAGACTTCTTATTTGGTTTATCTCTCTTACATGGGGAATTCCCTATAGACTCTTTACCGGGGTTTGCACCTAATCTAACTTGACAAACAATGTTGGACATGTATCCTTTGCTTTTCCGACGTGTTCAAATGTCTTAAACGATTTGCTAAGATCCTGGATATCTGCCTAAAACTTAAACCGTTGATAAGTCTATATTGTAAGACATTACGTAAATGCATTCCCTTAAAGCCTTAAACATCACAGTCTAACCATTCCACATCTACAACATTTAATCAGAATAAAACTGTATCAATCTGACATTCTACAGACACCGCCATCTAGCGGACAGAACCGGTGAAACAGGTTCCCTCTCAGATTTTATCAAAGCACAAGTGTATGCACCTGTTAAAATCACTTACTTTTGTTCTTAAAGACATTTACGGGAGGGAAGAGGAAGGGAGGGGTCTTTAGAGGTACTTACTGAGTATTTCCAATAATGAGTACGGCATTGAGGAGCTTTACTCCGTGCAATTGTTTCTACGTGTTCTGAATGCGTTGAGGAAAAATATAGGAAGTGTAATGGTTGTTTTTGAAGTGTTTTGTCCTTATTTGTATGTTTGTTGAGAGCAAAATTGTATCTCGGAACTTAAAATGTACATGTACTGAGTATAGAGACACTTTCCCAAAAACAACTGTAAGTCGAAAATTAATTCGTTGCTTCATCTGTTAAATTCGTCTTCCAACAATTTTGGTTATCATTGCCAAATCTTTCATTGCCAATTAATCATTTATTACTTGCTAATTAACCACTAACGAGGCACCCACGTTTCCACACAAAGAATCGATATGAACCATCACAATAACACGTCTCCAAGCCAACGACCCTGCTAATTTCCCGTCTTCAACAAAGTTATTAAACTCATAATTGCCTCTCGATACATTCATATAAAAACCGAGTTGGAACCGATATTATACACAATACCAAATCGATAACTGAATAAATTCATTCTCTGCGATCTGGGTCGCATGGCTCGCCAAAACAAATAAAAATGCACCGATAGTCTGCTGGAGCATCGACCTTGCATCCTCGAACACACACAGCCAAGCAAAAACACACCCTACCACCCAACAACACAACTGCAACTCCTCTGAAGCCCTCCTCGAAAAATAAGAAAGCACAATTCAAGATGAAACCGAAGACGACAGCTGCACCCAATAAATTTTATACTCTATTAAAAGGCAGTAAAGCTGAAATTCGTTTAGTGTGTGTACGTAGGGTGCATGATAAAGATGCATTCATAGTGGTCCGTTATCGGCGAGACCGAGAGTAAATATTTCGCATTTCGCGTTATCTTGGATTAAAACGGCGTCGTACGGTTTTGAAATATTGAATTTAGACGATTGTGGGACGTTGACCAGATGCATTTGTGAGTCAGAGCACTGCACTGTCATCACATCGTCATCATACCCACACCTCGCTCCGCGAGTCTGACGAATGAATTCACTTTCGAAGGAACGTTGCGAACAAAAACGATGAGCGGTTCCTTTATTTTCTTTTGTGTCTCAGGGTTTCGTTCAGTATGCAAAGTTTATTGATTTATCCCGTTGCATATTCAGGACAGCGTCTACATTCTTTTGAATTCTTTCGGGAAGAAAATGTATTTATGAAAATATTATTTAAGCTGACGGGGTAGTTTAATTTAGACGAATTTAAATATTCATGTGGGTGTGATGTCAATGTTCTGGTTGCAAAAGAATAAAATATTTGTAATTCTAAGTTTCTTTTTTGCCAGAAATCGTAAAAGAGCAATGGACTCTGAAAGTTTGATTACTTCTTCGATGCATTTGCATACTAGTATGCAACTGATAGTGTTTTTGTCTTCCTGTTTCTGACTACCGTGTTTGATTGGATGTTCGTTTACTTTTGTTGCAGATTGAAGCGAGCAGTTCTCGAGGGCGCCAGTAATAGTTCTGGTCGCCGTGCGTACACTGAGGAGGAGCTGCAGTCAGCCGTGCGCGACATCCAGTCGGGCCGGCTGGGCACCCGGCGCGCCGCCCTCATCTACGGCATTCCGCGCTCCACGCTGCGCAACAAACTCAATAAGTTCGGCAACGTCGTCGACCACGCCGACTCCGACAACGACAGCGATGCTGACCGCGCCGACTCGCCGCCCTCTGTCATCCTCAAAATACCCACATTCCCCCCTCCTGATGACAAGAGTCCATCCCCCGCCGGACAACACCAAGCCCCCATCGCGCCCATAACACCGATGCTACCCACGGGTCAGCCTTCCCTCAAGGCCCCCTCACAGCTGTTGCTCCCGCCCTCGGTGTTCGCCGACCCTCCAGCAACACAGCACCTCTTCACGTCACTAAGTGATGTCATCGCTAAGAGCATCAGCCAAAAGTTCCAACAACCCTTAGATAGGCCGCACCACCAGACCGGTGAAATGATGTATGCGCGAGGTCCTGACCGACACGTGTCTGTAATCAAGACCCCACCTGACAACCAACGCTACCCTGCGCCCGGCAACTCCAAACAGATGCCAAACAACAACGGTCAGCCGGCCACTGGTGGCAAGGGCACGCGGCCCAAGCGCGGCAAGTACCGGAACTACGACCGTGACAGCCTCGTGGAGGCGGTGAAAGCGGTGCAGCGCGGCGAGATGTCCGTGCACCGCGCCGGCTCCTACTACGGCGTGCCGCACTCCACGCTCGAGTACAAGGTGAAGGAGCGTCACCTCATGCGGCCACGCAAGCGCGAGCCCAAGCCACCGCAGGACGCCAGCAAGCCGCAGCCTCCGAAACCGCAACCGCCCAAACCGCCGACGAAGCCGTTCTCCAACGGACTCAACGGGCCGGAAGCCCCGGGTTACCCTCCCGGCTACCCGTTCTGGCCGGGCAGCGGGTTCCCGCCACCACCCGCCCCGGACCTGTACGCCTCGCACATGATGCGACGACTACGCGAGGAGGCGCCGCCGCCCGCCAACGGCTCGTTCCTGGAGGGCATCATCCGCTCGAGCCTGGAGCGGCCCGCGCTGCTGCAGCGGCTGGCGGCCCCGCCACGCGCGTCCGACGGGTCGGAGCCGCCGGCGCGGCGGCCGCGGCTGGACAGCTCGGACCAGGCGCTGGCGGCGGAGATGCGCGACGCGGTGCAGCGGCTGCGCGCCGACAAGCTGCGGCCGCGCGCGGGCACGCCGACCCCCCCGCCCGCGCCGCCCGCGGAGCCCCCGCCGCCGCCCGCCGCGCCGCCCGACCGCGCCTAGTGCGCTCCCGATCTCCTCAGTCTTTGTGATAATATTATGTAAAGTACATTCCGCCGGCTCGCCGACTCACGCTAGTGCAATACGGCCCGCTGAGGTTTGTCGTCCGAGACTCGCGTATCCGTGTATACTGTTGTAGTGACAATAACTTAGTCGCAGGCTTCTCCTCGTACCGCCGTGTGTCGGGTGACTTCGTCGCTCCTCGTCTCGGTATGTCGTGTCTCCTCTTTATGTTTCCGCTTCCTCGGTCAGTCCGGACAGTCCTCACACACACGTATCCACATCGACACATAATCACCAAATATCACAATAGTTACCTAAAAGTCACAACCAGTTCAATATATCACAGCTTTACTAATGCAATATCACAATATTATAATAGTGTTTAGTGTCCCATGACAGAGATTCGGATGCCGTCGGTTGTGGCTTGCAGTCGCGTTGATGTACCTAACGTAAACCTTAATCACTAATCTTACATGAGTACTAGTAGGTACGTAGTATGAACTCTCTTGTTTCCTGTGACTCCTCGCTTACGTGACGCTCAGTCGCAATCCGTTTACTTTGTCTTCAAAATTCATGTTAGATGGGAACCTTTGTAGGGTAGAACGACACTGCACGTTGCAAGCGGCGCCAGGGTTGTCCAAAATTCACGCAAATCCAGAGAGCCTCAAATTTTGACCTTGTTTTTAAGTAAAAGACAACCAAAAGTTAACGTTATAAAATTAACTATTTAAAATAATTTTTAAGTAATTAAAAAAAAAAACAATGTAACAAATTAATTATAAAGCTAGCTATGAGTGTAAATGTTATCGATTTTTAAGTGAACTATTGCAGATTTTGTGCGGTGTTTTTATAATTAGATAGGTAATATATTGAATGAAATTATTAGCGCTATTGGCGGGTAGTGCGGTTGTGGTATTGTTGGACGCGTCGCGCGTCAGGTCGCGTCGCGTATCGCGTCGCCCGCGGCCGAGGCAGGCACGAGCGGCGTCTCAACCGGCCCGACTTCGGCCACACGGAGCTATGTTCGGACTTATGTGCAATTATTATTTTGTATAAAATAGTAATTTTAACTGTGTCTAAGCTAACACGTGGATTTCCATATTACTGAATGTGATATTTAGGTATTACGAGTGCGGTTTGATCACGATTTGACGACCTGCGGGGACCGCCGGGCCCCACCGTTATATACACGTACGTACATTAAATACATCTAGTGAACTTATATATTTTATGTACTATTATTGTATCTTAAGAAGATAATATTCTTATTTTTCATGGTCCAAGTTTTAAATGTTTTATCGACTATACAAAATGTGGATAATCATTATTATATTCTTGTCGACTTTAAAAATTTAAATTAGCCCAAAAATCCTCAAAAAAAAATTGATATCTTCAAATTTGTGAAATTTTTTGGTGTTCAATCAAAAATATATTATGGAAGTACGAGATGAAAATGTATACGCTCTCCAGAATTAAATTTAGGTAAAAACTATTTGGATATAAAATTATCATACGATACTTATTGTAAGTTATGTGTACATGTGCGCCTCATGGAAATTAAGAAGTCTTTGTATTATGTATGTAATTAAAATATACATAATTATATTATATACAAATTAAAATTTAATGTCGTACATTTTTCTTCGGAGACCACAAGTGATGTGCAAAATAGAAGTACATGAGATTGTTCTCGACATTTCGACATCATATTCTATTAACTATATTATCCTCTCGGACCGAAACAAAACATTTTATTATATACAAGTGATATTTGACGTCATTATCCAAAAACAAATACATATCCCCAATGGCGAGATGTCGAGCTATCTCACTAAATGGTAAAAAAAAACAAAAATTTTTATATTCAAAATTTTAACTAGTCGATAGCATGTCTTTCACTTTTGTTTCTCTGTGCATAATTTTCGACGTCTTTTTAGCATTTAATCTTAAAAAAGTTAATCTATAAAAGTTATGTGCATTTATCTGAGTGATGAATACTTTTGTATATTGAAAACAAAATATAAGATTATTTACCGTCGTGTCCCTACCAGACCGCATTTCGAAAAATTTTAAGTTTTGAAGATCGAACAACCTTTTTTTTTCTCAAAAATACGTACACGAATCTGTGTGTTATGCCTGACATTTGTTGATAGCTTATAACAAAAAAAAACGGTTATTTTGTGTAAGTATGTACAGACATAGGATGGGACAATTTGCAAAGAGAATTTAGATAATAATCAACATTCCGTTTAGAATGTTATTAGATTTTTTTAATTAATAATATAACTATTTTTTTTGCATCGGGAACAAATAATTATGTTGTTTAATCTTATTTTGTAACGTTAGTTAATTTTTAAGTGGCTTTATTTTATAAAAATAACCTTTATATATGATTTTAATTGTCATATTATATTGAGATGTTATACATTCATTGTTTTTGTGCAAAGTGTTTGGGGTTCTATTCCCGGTTAAAGAGAGTTGCGACTGATATGTAGTAGAAAATAGTCGAGTGCTGGGGCACTGGCTCGGTCGGTACAAATGGTATACACCGCCTTAACACTTAAAAATGTTATTAACAGTGATCTCTACTACTTAAAATAATCATCAAGGCGAGGCGAACGATGGAAATCTACTTAAATGTAACGTAGCATGTTATATAATCCGTTCGCTAAATAGCATGCTAAATATCACATTGTGCTAAGTAGCATGCTAATTTATAAGTTAAAATAATTTCCGTAAAGTTGATTATTTTTTGAGAAAAACAGAAACAAAACTGCTGTTGTCAAATCACATGAAGCCAAAGGAGAAATAAAATATTTACAAAAACAACAACTGCCTCCGTTCAAATACCTCATTTCAAAATAGCGACGCAAAGTTATTATCATATCTCGAAACATATTTCATTGGTGTTCTACATGTAGTTTGAAAACAACAGGTTTTTTTTTAATCACGGAAGAGGTCACTGGTTTATTAGTGAATCATTTTTATTGTATATTGTTCAATCATTTTTCCACATAGTTTTAGAATTTTAGTTAATATTGTAGTGTACTTTTCAATTAAATAGGTAGTCCGTAGCAATTCTTTAATATTTTCTTGTTAATTTTTTTTTTTTCGTAAATGTAATAAACAAAAATCTGTGTAAGGGTTAGGTTAGTCTTGAACGGTCCTCAACTGGTCCAGGAACAAAAGACAATGAAGGGAAAGTTGCATTTTTAATTAAATCATTAATTAATTATATATCTTTATGTGACCGCGGCATTGCTACTCGTATCCGATACGTATATTCTGATACGCGTATCCGATCGAACTGCAAACAATGACACAATTTTTAAATTCGACTTTCGAATTAAAGAATTCGAGCTTTGAATTTGAACGTTTACGTTCGCGAGTTACTCGTAAAAGACATTGTCAGGATGTTGTTTTACGAAGCATTTTTATGGACACAAGTTGTTTGTTTGTGTGACTGTACCTAACTTCGTGTCGGATTCTAATTATACACCGTGTCACCGTGTCTGTTCGATCATACGGGAGATGTTATACTTAGTTGTATTCTACTTACAACACTGTGTTCATCTGTGTATAGTTGAAAACCGAACTTTCTTTAATGTAAGAATCACCTATTGTCGTCACTAATTGTTTTCCCTTTTACATCTTGTATGTATTTCTAGATGGTTAATTTTAAAACATTAATGATTATTGTACTATTATTACAATAATTGACTTATTATTATTGACATTTAGCATTATCGTGGAAAGGTATAGAATAAAGAATGAAAGTTTTTTAATGTCTTGCTAGACGCAGTTCGCGAATGCACATTCGCGTTTTTTTTTATAAAAAATTATGTACAACAAGAAGCATTTAATTTTAGAAATATTAAATACCTATAATGTTATAAATTTATTGAAACCGGTAGCAAATCAGATGTTTGCTATCTTGATGTATTTATTTTGAATTAACGCTTAAAAATACTACATCACACTGCTGGGGAACATTTTCTTAGAATGTTTTCTTTGCATCATTTATTATTGGGATTCTTTTTGTGATTTAAAATGAAATCAGTTAGGTAATGGACCAATGTATAAGCTAGATAAAACTGTTATTTCCTAAAGAATCGATAATGGCTCACGTTTTTTTTATAATATATAAACTGCGAAATGAGCTAACAAGATCAAATTATAATATTGTTATTTAATTATTGAGTACAAGTTTTAATGAAATATTTTTTTTCAATATACCTTACTCGCCTCTTTATTTTTGTTATTTTGTTCCTTTAGTTTTTATTATTATTGTTTAAATCATAAACAGATGATTAGATTTCGAGTTTAATTTAAGCGACTCATAATTATTTTTATTATAAATTATAAAAATATTATATATCTTTCAATTCCTCAGTAAGAAAAGTGATGTTTATAGGTTATTTCAGAACCCATATCATGAACGAACGAAAATCGTAAAAATTGGCGAATAAAATGTGATTGGCACAACACTATTGTATTAAATCTAGTCAAATTTTTAGGATGGTGAAAAAAATTGAGAAGCTAAGCTTACGATGATTCGACTGAATTTTTGATAAAAAAAAATTAAACAAACGTCCAAAACCGTCGCTAGGCGACTTAAAAAAAAAGTTGATTTGAAATTGTGGAATTGTAGCCGATGTTTGTAAAAATACTGTTTTCTTACTTATACTGTAACTTGAATAGGATGATTTCGAAGTGAAAAAGTAATGTTTTTTCATATGTAATGTCCTTTTATCTATAGGATCTTTATACCTTACGTTAAATATCATAATGAAATGGCTGGTTAGGCAGGTGTAATAATGTGCGAGGATATTTAAAACCTGTATACAATAAATTTCTTTCATTTGTTGAAATTTTTTATTGTTTTATTTCACGCACGGGCCCATTATGTGACTAAAGACTTAGCATATCTAGGTGCAATCTTAGTACTTATCTAGTTAACGGTACAAGTGCCTGTAATTATGAAAGACAGCTGACTTAAAATTGCATGTTGTTAGTATAACTATAATTTTCATAAATATTTCATTAAGTATAGGTTACTCATACATCTCTGCGTAACTCTTCGGGCCTACATTTAAATTTTGATTATCACTAAAGAAAAAAATAAGTTAGTTTCCAAGGAACATTGGCCAAAAATCCCCTTCGATTTTCTAAAGAAAAAAAAATGAAGATCACCTTAATATAAGCACAACATATGCATAGATGCTGTTTCGAGGCGGGGATAATTCCGGTGAAGAAACACAAATGTATGGGACGTAAGTATGAAATTGCGTAAGTATCTATTTGTACATACAATTTTAAATAAAGTTCAGTTTGAAGTAAATTCAGGGCTCTAAATGGTTCGTGTAAAATTCCACATGGTGCTGCTCGTCAGTTCTTGAGAACTTGGCTTGACACGCTACCGCGTGTCTCGATGATACAGGGTTACTTGTAATTAATCGAAATCTGTCAGAAACTAATAGGAGAGCCAAAATGCAAA
>JAQSVV010000498.1:0-44949 GCA_036375495.1 Agrotis segetum | reverse complement strand
AGTCGGGGTCGCATGGAGTCTAACCGCATACAGTGGTATACTACTATTTTACATGCACTGACTGCCGAATTGATCTCGGCTAGAGGTACCGTGCTAGTTAAAATGAGCGAATACGATACTAGGCTGGTTGTCAGCCAACCAGGCTAATGACGACCTGTAACGACTGTCAAAGATCTACAAATGAAAATGAAACTCGATGCAATGGTTAATTGATGGTCACCAATACACAGAAAGACCTTGGCAAGCGTGGCTTATCTTTGAAAACCGACCAATTCGGTAGGTATCAGGTACGTTGTCCAAATATTTAATAATGAATGAAAGTGAACTCTAATCTCTATCATGTAAAAGACTTTTCTTGTTGAACACAGTTTACACAGCCTGCCATAATAAACGACCAAACTTTGACCATATTGTTCTAAACGTGCGCCATGAAGCCCACGATATCTTTAAGTTCCCGAAGTGTAATGTTGCATCATACATGTTACTTGATTAAATAAAGTGAATAAGATAAGGAGTAAGTTTAGGGCAGTTTTGAATAAAGAGTGTTTTATTTAAAATGAAATATTATTTGTGCGAATATAAAATAATTTGTTTATGATTTTAAAATTATTAAAAACGACGGTATACAATATGGCACTGTCATATTTTATCAAAATAAATGAATATTAAAATAAACAGATTTACATCTAATAATCTCTTTAATTATTTTTGTGTATATACGAAGCTATAATTGTTGGGATTATAATTATGCACATTTAACTTGCTAATTAATTTAAGTAACAAAATAATAAGAATATGAAGTGACGGACTTCCGAAAATTATTTAAAATTACAGAACACAAAAAAACATACTAGATACTTAGGGCGACTTTCACCAAAAGTTAAACATGTTTAAAATTTTATTTAAGCGCAATTTTCTATTGAATATTGTGCTTAAATAAAATTTTAAACATGTTTAACTTTTGCTGAAAGCCGACAGTACTTTGATAAGGATTTTAAAGTGTTTTTTTTTTGCAAACTACGGCTCTGTCGTTACCTAAAAAATCGAAACGGAAGAATATTCACAAAACAGCCTATTCAAACCCAACATTGAACGCAAATAATACTATCACGAACAAAATTAAAAGCGATACAGTTTTATTTGACAAACGACTTTTATCGCTAACGATGTTACTGCAGTCGTTCGTTGGCTGTAAATCCATTGTCGACAATAACCAAATCAAGCGCGCTCAGAAACAGCCAGCCCTGATTGGGTTTTGTACCGACGTACTTACGAGAACAGTACGCCTTTAATTCTATTAAATCACTAAACTGCTTTGCTATAAAGAACGGAAAAAGACGATTTTGTACATCGTAAACGAGATTCAGTATAGATTCGATTAAGACGTTCGTTGAAATTGTTTTTCTTTTGATGTGGGCGGTTGACTTTTTGTTGGTGATTGTACCTACAGATGTTGGAGTGGCTTTTGATAAATATAAATGGTACGAAGGCGTTTTATATTTATTTCATGACATTTTGAAGTAGACTGAAATAAGTATTACCTATTTAGCAGGGTCATTTATCCGGACCCACTTTTTCAGCGAAAATGTGACGTAAACATAATCAAAGGAATGTGGGTGTTCTGAAGAAGTTTGCCAATAACTTCTGGTAATAAAACTCAACATAGTAATGTTACGAGTATTTGAAATTCCTGTTTCACAACGGTACTTCATTTTTTCCTAAATTGTATTAGATGCATTTAAGCCGAACGGCATTTCAAACAAATTTTCAAGTAATTACTTTTCGAAATTAATGTACCGACCAAAGTTTTCAAGGTATGAGATATATATACCCTAAATATGCATATAAAAAAACGGTTTCGCTTCTCAAAGTTTCTGTTAATCATCACAACAAAAAAAAATTAACAAAGCCGTTAACAATACGAAAAGTAAAAAGAGTTCGTTATGCGCGATTAACCAATGAATGGCGGTCGGAAAGTGTGGTGTAATGACCAGATTTTATTGGTGAATTCGATTGGCCGTACTTACAGGGTCTTGTGTAACTAACCTCGAGCTTAAAGGATTAAAATAAGAGTTAACTAAAGTCCGGTCACAAAACAGGAGGAATTTCGTACATTGACCTTACTTTTCCTTTCTGGTATGCACTATAAGTGTCATAAAAATGCCTAGGAATAAAGTGTGTGCCTATGTGAAAAATCTAAACACAAATATAAAGATAAGTCTAGAAAAAGAAACTCTAAAGCCAAGCAGCCACGTAAGTTAATAATTCTTTATAATTCCTCGGTTAGATTCTACTTATCCCAGAAAGTAAAGTTCAATTAATACCGTGAGTGCAGAAAAATATTTCGTGCTTAAAAATAATGGTCAATTTTCCGTGTAAATTAACAGCTGTTAACTTAAGAAAATGTTTTCCTTGAGCGGTCGTGCTTTCGAGTTTAATCTCACTTTTTGTTACACTGTTTTTGCTTACATTTCATGTTGTTTTACAAATTGTACTGGCAATTGTAATAATTGTATCGAAGGTTCGTAGGTCTTTCTGTGATTTTAATTTAACAATAGGATTTTAATTCTAATAATGCTTAAAAATCTCATACTAATTAATTTAAACTTTTAGCTGTGGCATAAATAAGGGTACTGACTCTAGACTATTATCTTGTTAATTTGCTTTTAATAAAAACTAGTAAGGTCACAAATGTCTGATAAATAAACATGACCTCTTTATTCTAGAATTCTAACGTAAATCATGTAGACCCAAAGACTAATAAACAAAGGTTAATAAAACCGAGAAAACGTAATATAACATTATTGTGACAGGACATGTACGAGAAAATAAATGTCACATTTAGGTAGCATTCGTCTATTAGGCACCTAACGTTGGTAATATGTTTATCGCGGCAAAGAAACAGAACAGTCTATTTATTCTTTGTCAATGAAACGTTTTCCTTATCGCCGATTTCTTATTAGATTGTTGTGTAGTTAGTTCCTCTTTCACCGGAGGACGGCGTCTCTCTCTTATTGCTGTTATTCAGTTAGCGAAGGGATGGCCACTGAGTCGAGAAACAAAACTTCACCAGTTACAACCCGCCATATTTGTTATTGTATTTACTAAGGAGCTCAGCCCCATGACTCGTAATGGCTTCAATAATTTATTGTTTACGCTAATGACGACATCGCTCACGCAAAATAGCAAATTAACTTCATTTTCTGAGCTAAATTGAATCCAAGGATCGTGTAAACGTGTTTAATGAAATTGAGAGTGCAAAAAAGCTTTAGTACGCTTACGCACACGTGACTAAATTTTGCAAATTCATCACATTATTCACATCTAGTGAATAATTTAAAGTAGAAAATGTAAATATTTTCTCGTAGCGAACGTGATGAAATTATTTCATATCTTTGTAATGGAATAAATTTACTTTACGGCTATCAACATTGTTCCGCTTGACAATGCTCGGCGAAATTTCCACGTATTGATTATAACTTGAGCCTATGTCATCAACTAATTAAAGAGACTTGAGCAATTTCTCCGGAGATAATTTATTATTTAGGGTAAGGGTACTTGTGAAATTGTTGGTATAAGATGATTGATTGCGAAGATGTTTAAAAAGAAAATTGGTTATCTTAACAGTTTTGAAATGAAAAAAAATCTTAATAACTTTTCTTTTACCGTTTATAAGAAACGATGAATCCTTATGTCCACCACCTGTCCTCCACTGGTAGACAGTGTCACGTAATGTAAACTACTTCTAGATCTCCACATCACGTTGGCCAAAGGTTCGTTCATAAGTGTTATAAAATTTCGATACAAAATTCCTCAAATACCTGACTAGTTATTTGTAGAAAGTCGAGCCTCTCTTCTCTTTTAGAGAGGACTAAAAATAAAACTTCCTTATCCCTCCAGAACCGATGTCATAATATTATGCCTTATCATGGCTAACACTTGTCATCCTTGGTTTTGATGTCATACCTGACTTTATACCGCAGCACCACTGTGATACGTATAAATCCTACTAATATTATAAATGCGAAAGTTTGTGAGGACGTATGTTTGTGTGTATGTAGGTATGTTGGTTACTGTTTCACGCAAAAACCACAGAACGGATTTGGATAAAAATAACCTGAATCAACACATAGGATAGTTTTTATCCTGATTTTATGTTCCCGTGGGATTATTTTCGAGTTGTAGCGGGTGAAGCCGCTGGCAACATCTAGTATTTAATAAATGAGCTACCATTCCTCATTTCCTACTAATAATAACGTAATTTATGAACAGTCACAATCATGTTATATATGGTACTGTTTAAGATATATTACGAAATTGCCATCCATGCTACTTTTTTTTTATCAAATACAAAAAGTAAGTTTATTCTGTGCTTTTTCTTATTTTTTTTCTTTTATTTTATCCAAAGTTCCTGTAACGAATTTTTACCATAAGTTTCAACTTTGATGTTCTTATCCTTAGGGACAGTTAAAATACGAGGGGCCTGGCATCGAACGTCACGTTGGATGAACATTGAAGGATATACTATCCTCGAGCGATATCGAAGCTATAAATGTGCGTTTGTTATCTACACCACTTTACAAATAAAGGCACAAGATCGGTAACGTTCTAAGATACATTTTGATGGTAATTATATTGGTGTATTGAACCTTGGCTGTAGGCGTATAACTTCAAGTTATAAATACGTGGGTTTTATCAAAGTAGAAGTGAGATATTAATTAATTTTACTTTTCGTTCTTCAAAATTATATTTCCTTATATGTTTACGGTATTTATCTTCTTCATATTTATTGATTTTGTTAACTTAACCTTATATGTATTTATAGACGTAAAATTAATATTATTACGGACTTTTGAACAGAAAACGTGTGAAAGTAGTATATTGTCTCAATATGTTTACAAATGAATATGATTAATATGCCGACAGTACCCTGTTTTCGCGTTAAGGATAAATAACTCATTAAAACTTTAAATTGCGGTCACCTAAAACTATATAGGTAATGTAAACGTGGCTGTGTAAATTTTATGCTATACCCATTTGTTTTTGATTTAATTCTGAAAACAGGATTTATAATATTTCAACAAAATATTGCGGTTTCGAAAATACTGCGGTGTTCCTATGGGTTACTGGGCATTTCTACGAAGTGGGCATTTTTTTTGTCCTTTAAAAAAAACATGGTTAGAAGTTACATACACATTCCAAAATTTTTAAGCGTACGTCCCAATCTATTTCCTATCTGGAGAGCATAAAATAAATTCCGTACTACTTCTTAAAATTCCTAAAAAAAATCTGAAGTGAAAAAACGGGTGTAATTTCACTGATTTTGACCGGTCCCTTTTCCAAAATCGAGTGTAAAATATTTTATATTCTTTAATGGAGCTGAATTTCAAGCAAACTTTTTATATTCTTGGGTATATGGATAGCTAACTAAGAGACATTGACAATAAATAAACCTGTAATTGCTTATTTTTTTATATTTGTGGATGCGTAAAGATTTGTCCCAGTCTAATGAGTCTTTTCCGTATCATACAAAAAACACTTGATTACGATACTAAATACCCGCGAACTGGGCATCACCATCCGATTCTTGTAAAGTGTCAGATGCTCCCGAGCAGGCCATGTGAGTGCATGTGTGGTGAGCTGCTGTTTTTTTCGATTTTCGAAGGTGAGAACCTGTTTCCGTGTCTTTAGTTCGGGGTCTTTTCTCAATACCGTGTCAAAGATATCTTCTCAATGTTTTATTTTTAAACATGCTTTGTTTCCCTAGACTGAAGTTGAACTAGACACCAGCATGGTTGTTTCATTTAATTTGTTTGAAGTCGTAACAGTAATAAGTTATTTTGATTAGTAAGATATTTTTTCAATTCCGTGGCCCTCAATTTTGTGTCTTGGTGTCCACGGAGTTGAGAACGATGGTTTACCCATGGAACTAATCTCAGTTTATATGAGGTTTAAAGTCACTTGCTTCACAATTTGTCATGGTAAAGTAGTTTACGCCATACATTATGTGTCTAAAATGTTGTATAAAAGGTTGAAAGTATCTAGAGTTGACGTTGCAATTGCAGGATCTGATTTTATAGCTAATACTACCGCGACTAGCTACTCGAGCCTCGAAAGATCGTATAATAATAGCCTATATTTTATTCTGATGTTTAAACTATATTGCTGCAAAGTTTCATTAAAATACATTCAGTAATTTTTGAGTAAAAAATTGACCTGACTAATATACACCCGAAAACTTCGATTATGTCTATTATTTTCTGCGGCTTGATAAATAAAACTGACTTGACGTCTATACTTCATGTTTCTTGTTTGTAATTTAAAGGTTTAACGAAAATGCTTAATAGAATATATTTTACCATATAAGTTTAATAAAAATGCTCATTTATATGATTTGACTAAAAGTTAGTTAACTAAGCATGATAACTCAAGGAATCTCTCTCAAGGCAGACTCAATATAAACTTACATAACTAAAATACCAAAAACTGCTAAAATATGATCTTGAATGTTATTTTAAATTGAATTAGTCTTTCCCGGTTACGTAGAATATGTGTAACTCTAAATTCTGTGGTCACATTTCTCGATTCCATGGCACTCAAAATTTATTTCATAAACTACTGGGGCAATTACTGGCAAATTAGAACCATTTTGTTTAAAAAAATATGCTTTTTATTTTGGTGATATACAATTAGTCATAATGTGAAAAAAAAAATTGCCCACGGAATTGAGCAAAAATCACCGTGTCCGTAGAAATGCCCTACTCGTTCCGCACAAAATATTATCGAATTACGCGTAGTTCACGAAAACAAATTGGACACACGACTGGTAAAATAAACCACACTGATTTATTTGTTTTCGGTCGCGGTCAAAAAGAGCTTCGTATTCAGGATAACCGTTTCCACACCACCTTTTATTTAGATGAGGAAGTACCCGAGAGGTGTGTACACTCTCGCGGCGCTTTAACCGTCTATCCTTTGTTTTGCGAACGAGCTACTTTTGTTTTTCCTCCAATTGTTTTTTTACTATAGACAGAAGTAACAAAGAAAATATTCTATCCTTGCTGTTTGCGCTCTGCATTTTATAGTAACGATGTTCTCAGGTGTACCTACATCAAATGACATACAGGTATCTGCGTAGGCACGTTCTTTGTCTTGTTTTATTTTTTCAACGACTGACGAAGACTTATACGGTGTTATAAACAGTTATGTTATGTGTGATCCACTCTGAGAATATACCGTCTAGACATATTTTATTCAACGGACATTTCTGATGCATCGTCTTCGTGTTTTCATCAACATGACACTGTTAAGGAATTTTAACATCGCCTACAAAGAAGAGCGTTAAAATAACGACCTATAAATTAATTTGACGCAAACCTAAATAAAATTTATGTAATAGCCTTAATAAAATATGGGCTATTAGTGTGATGTGTTTCCCAACTCGACGCAAATTATGAGGAAAGCACAGATGCTGAGGCAATAAGATTCGCACATTACACCTAAATCGAGCAAACGACAGGGAGATTAGATGAGTATTTGGCGCCTCTCGTATGCATCTAAATATGATTCTGATGACACCTTCTTGGGCTGCAAGTCTTCGTAGACAAAGCAATGTTCTGGAATGATTTTCTGATGAAAATCATCTGCCGTAACCGTTTCCATCGATGTTCGACCGACGCCATTTCTAAATAACGTTCTAAGTTTTTTCAGCCTGGCCACCAGGTGTTTAGCCTAAAAGGTCTAGCTTTGATCACGCCTTAAAATATTTTTAAAAATTAATTTTAAACTAAATAAATACTGAGAAAAAAAAAAAAATATTTCGCTTGTGGATTAAATTTTACGGGCGTATTAATTACTATATTTTTAGCAACCTTCATAAAATCTAAAAATTTTGTTTTTTATTTGTGGTATTAACCTTAAAATTTTTCAGGCTGTAGCTTAGTTTGATTTATAAATGCGTCAAGATAAATGGTTTTGTGTATAGAGATTAAAATGTACGATATGTAAATGCGATTCCGTAACGTATTTCAGCGTTTTAGATAGCGTCATTCTGTTCAGTGTAGAACGAGGGTGCGATATAACATCGTATAATTTTAGAGTAAGATATTATTTTCATAAATGTATTTTTTGTGGATATTTTTTTTAATTAAAACACGGTAGAATTTTGCCTTTTATACTGAGGCCACATTTACGGAAAATTAAACGTCATGATGCTAGTATATTTTCGCAATATTTAACGGCATTTACCGATATTTTTACAGTCATTAATTAGTTAGACAGTCAAATCAATATAAATCATTTATTTCAACAAGGCCAATTAAAGGCACTTATGAGTTGTCAAAAGACATAAAATAAAACAAGTACTAAAATAGTTATGGTGCTACAGTCCCAGTCACAAGACATAAAGAAAACTGTGAAAGTTCAGTGACTTGAAAGTTTCACACAACTAATCTTACCAAGGCGAATCAAATTATTCAGTACTCACTGCGTTGTGTGGATTAGAGAGACAGTCAACTTCATGAAAAATGCTGTCTTACCAAGAAATTCCGTATTGATTAGTAACTAGGGTCAGTTAAACCATCCAGTTAGACTGGAAACCGATCCTAAATAAGTTGCGAAAATGTTAAGATTTTCGCAACTTATTTAGGTTGGGGTGCTATGACAGGAAACCTCCACGTGCGCCCGTGGACTGGAGTTCCGTCTCGGATACGTCCGAGGGGAAGACCAGTTGTTTGGTGGATTTTAGTCAGTAAGAGTCTGACAGTAACCTTCCGCCACACCCAGGGCGGGAGAACTCATTTGATGCTATCAGTATGTCTATTTATGTAAAATATGAGTAATATAAATAAATACCTTTGAACATTATTCTGTCTAAATAAGATTCAAAAGTGTACGCATATTTTAGAACTTGACTGTACCAACCTATCTGTGGTTGAATCATCTTTTGTAACTCATTATGTCATGTTATCTTTGTAGCACGCGAACATGTCATTGAATGAGTTTGAATGTGGTGTTCATCGATTCGTTGGTTTGTGTTTATAGGGTGCTGTAGAAATAATAGGCTACCCATGTAGAGATAGATGTATGTAGTGTGGTCCACAATAGATTTTTTTTAATTCCTATTTTTTTTCGTAACAATTACTCATGTGTGAATAGTGTATAGTGTAGTGTGTGTTGAGAGCAGTGGTGGTCCAGTGGTATCGGCCCCGACTTACGACTTGTAGGTCGTGGGTTCGAATCCAGGCAGGCGCATTACTTAGTGTAATTTATTTCATCACCACTGCTCTCAAAACGGTGAAGGCATGTCCTAGAACCAAAAATTCGAAGACATGTGACATTCACCAATCCGCACTGGGCCTGCATGGTAGATTAAGGCCCACTCCCTCAGACAGAGAGGAGGCCTGTGTCCCAGTGTAAACATTATTAGGCTGATGATGATGAATAGTGTATAAGACGGGGACGCGAGGTAGAATGGGGACACACACGTTTTAGGCATACTTGACACAGCACTAACGTACCACAAGCGACCATTAACAAAATGGCGTCCTGCTGGCGCTTGCGCTACGTTAGGCCTACTGCCCACACAGTGATCTTTCGTAGGATGTATGTAACCTACAAATTTAATGAAGATAGGCGTATTTTGCATATTTGTTATGTCCACGCTGCTTCATGCAATAGTCAGTCACGCTACAAAAGGTCTCAGTTTTCTTTCAACTAGCATCGAGAAAGGACGTCTTTAGTTGTGACGTTGCCGCTTCGTGGACACAGATTTCAATGTTTCTACGCAAGATGCAATCGTCCATTTGATTGACGTAAGCGTGCGTATGAATGACGTGCGGTTACGTGGACATTGGGCCTAAGTATTGTGTTAGGTTTGCCTTAAGTGTGTGAATTCCCACCATATCCCGCGTCCCCTTCTTATACACTGTTCCCTTAACGTTTTAGTAGTATATTACACATAAAACCACGAGATAGTTAAAACTTTTTGCGATGACAGCGCTTCCTGGTATCCACATTATTTAGGAACTCATAAGACCTGCCAATTCTTGGCAACAAAATATTGTGATAAACAGTTTTGGCTTGTTTCTTATTTTAAATTAAATCAGACCTAAAATAAGTTACTTAAAAAGGCTGTGTTTAAACTTGACATATGTCCCTCCCGGGAGTCCCGTTTCATTTCAAATCTCTGCCAAATCGCGCACTGCGATCGATTTGTCAGTCTCAAACACGAGCTTAACACGGAGTACATAGCGAATAATCACGCACGAAATTTTAAAGTCTGTTTTAAATAATGAACCTTCACCTTTTCATATCTCAAAATGAACTGACAACCCATCTAAAACAATTATGTATTTTTCTACGGCTTTATCTACTTTCAAAAATAGTTTAAGTGGCAGAAGATGCCCAGGCTTGTAAAATAAGCCTGCATGATGTAGACTTATTTGGAAAGTAGACAGTCTCACAGCACCTATGTATAAGCCAGCGTTATGTAAAGACCGGGGTCGCGGGATTTTTTCCTTACCGTGACCCCGGAATAGAAAGGGCTATTGAAGGACACCGTGGATTTTGGTCAGTAGAAGTCTGACAGTCCCTCCCGCCCTGCCCGGGGTGGGAGGACCCATTTGATGATATTACCACGCTAAAAAAAAAAAGCGTTATGTAAAGAAAAGAGATAGAAACCCTTGCATTAAATACTTTTACCATTTTTGTGATGTAAACTAGAACTTTGACGTTAAAAGATCTTGCTCATGACTCTGCAATTTCTACTAACGAAAAATGAAAATCGTCCTTGCTACTACGATATAATGATGCGATTCGACTGACTTAACGTCGCGTCGCGTCGTCGTAGCGAGCGTGTTTTGTTATTCATCTACTCGTAGATAACATGTTGGTAACCTGGATGATTTTCACTTGTAGTTGAAATCGGTCGAATTGCGTTGCATCGCAACATTGTCAAACTAAAGCGTCATTTAGACGATGCAAGAACTCGAACGCGAGTTGCGTTACATTGTGGAATTTATAGGTAAAACAAATTGAGTTTATGAAACAAATGCCGCAATGTAGTGAAACTCGCATACGAAGTTCTTGCTCCATCTAAATGGCGCTTTACTCATTTGACTGAAAAAAATAGTTCCTCTTTCGTGCAGTCGAGGCGCTTTTTAAAATTTCCGTACAATAAACACAGCACATAATTCAAGTACGTTATAAAATACAGGTAAATCTTGTGATAAGGCCGCAATACCTACTGTTTTTGGATACTGAACTCATAATTTTTCATATCTAATGGTACCACGTTCAAAAAACTCCGCAAGGTAAGCTTGAATAGTGTCAAGCTGACACTTCTAAACGAACATTTTCTATTTATGTAGGCACGTCAAACTGTCGTGTTTCCCTCGTTTAACTTTTATGTTTTACGCAAAGGTTACCGGCTGCCAGCTACGCTTCATGTTTTTAATTTCACATCCAGCAACGAGTCGGACATAATCATTTTTATGAAAGCGAAAAAGTTTTTATTTCATTCAATTAAAAATATGCCTGCTAAAATACTTCGTAATTGGTACGTACCTTCTTAATTTAAGTTGGTAAACTAATCATCTTTATTCGTTTACGAAAAGTTAAGTTCTATGCTTACTTTTTATTATGTCTGTAACTCTGGACGTACTTAATGACAATATAAATGGATCTAGAATGCTTTTTTCTTCGCTTGAAGTGCTGTCACGTAGCGTATCTTCCAAAAAGCTATTCTGTGTCGCCATCAAGTCTTTTTGGCAGAGTAATTTCATTAATTATGTTAGAAATAGAATAGACCTACGCACATGATAAATACACCTCGGTACCTCCCTACAATATAATATGTAAAAGTAACTTATGTACAATCGACAAAGTGGAATCATGACCCATTTTGACAACAAATCGTTTGAATCCGTCAAAATTGACAAAGATCAAAGTCGTTACCATGGATATGTATGTTTACGCGAATGTGGACCTAATTGTATTTGAATGTTTGTAGGAAAATAACCTTATGGTGGGTCATAATTCCACTGGGTCGATTGTACATAGATAGATGTAGAATTACCTCTAACTTCTACAAGGTACTAAAATGGTATATATTTTTCCAACATCATTTTAATATCGGCAGACGATCTCCGGCCACTGTAGGCGCGGGCATTCGGGCGGCGAGTAAAGGACAACTCGCTGCCTGACCATTCACCATGCCCGGTCGCCTCAAAGATCGTCAAATGATGACGGGGCCCCCCTCTAGAGGGCCAAAGCCTGCTGGGGTCGCGGGACTCTTTCCATTACCGTGACCCCGGAACATAAAGGGCTATTGAAGGACGCCGTGGATTTTAGTCAGTACGAGTTTGACAGTCCCTCCAGCCCTGCCCGGGTATGGGAGGACTAATTTGATGATTTGATGATGATATGATGATGATGATGAGTTTACCACGAAAAAAAAAAGGTTGCACTCCAGGAGTGCCGGTAGAAGTGAAAACTTTTTTGTTACTATGTTTTATTTTTAATTTGAATGACGTCTTACTCATTTTCGATCAGGGTCACGTGACCCTGACGCGAGTTTTAAATTTTTTACCCATTACAGAAAAAGTGTACAACGCCGCTAAAGAAGTTTTCACTTCAAAAAAAAAAAAGGTTGCACTCCAGGAGTGCCGGTAGAAGTGAAAACTTTTTTGTTACTATGTTTTATTTTTAATTTGAATGACGTCTTACTCATTTTCGATCAGGGTCACGTGACCCTGACGCGAGTTTTAAATTTTTTACCCATTACAGAAAAAGTGTACAACGCCGCTAAAGAAGTTTTCACTTCAAAAACCATCATTTTAATATAAACAGGTGTACAACGATACAATTCAATAAATAATATTAACTTTAATCAAAAACAGTTGTTCACTTTTGTTCTACAAAAGTTATAAACTCTTGGTTATTAACTTCTTTTAAGAATACAATATTATCTTGTCAATCTTAGCCAATTAGTCATGTCTGGCGCTAACCAAAGTTTTAACAAAACAATTCTAGCCGTGAAAGTAAATGAAAAAAAACTTCAGCCACATATTTACTGAAGAAACAAAATAAACTAAGAAGTCAGTACGAGATTGTATTCCTTAATGTATTTGATGAGGTCAAACGTCAGGGGCAACAGTTCTGGACCTCAAGACGTTGGGAATTCTTCCGCGTGACCGAGACCGAACTACTGTTGACTTCGTAAGTGATTAATGAACGTGACTCGAACGAGCTTCCGTTTAAATAACAGCAATAATCTGAAGGTTCTGTGACTCGGAAAGCAAGTGACGTCGTTGGTTTCAGCTGTCATTTGTATACAGTCGTTACGGATAGGTATTCAAAAGCTATATCTAATATCGGCGGCTAATATCGGCCAATAATTGAGCTGCGGACAGAGACACGGGTACGCACATGTATGAACGAACATTACTAACGTCAAAATGTAATACCCCCAATACAAGACTGAAGTCCTTTTGACGCGGCACAAAACCCCTTTTTTTTTTTTTTTTTTTTAGGTGGTAAAATCATCAAATGAGTCCTCCCGCCCTGGGTGGGGCGGAAGGGACTGTCAGACTCTTACTGACTAAAATCCACCCGTGTTCCTTCCTATGCCCTTTACGTTCCGGGGCCACGGTAACCTGGGTTAAGAAAAAACCCGCGACCCCAGCAGGCATTTGGCGCGAAACACGACGCGCCACCGACCCGGGCTTGGTCCTTGGTCGGACGGCGAGCTACCCATCACTCACCGTCCGCAAGCCCGCTCCGCCGCTGTGCCCTCTGCTGATCAGAGGGACACGCGTTGGAGCATCCACACGACAGGCTATTTGCATACGGGCAAAGAGACCACTTAGGCACACAGTGCCTAAGGAAGAGTTTTTGCCCGCATCCCAGGGTGCACCGGCCCGAAAAACTGGTCTTCCCCCTGGACGTATCCGAGAGGGAACTCCAGTCCACGGGCACACGTGGAGGTTTCCTGTCATAGCACCCCACAAAACCCCTTAATAATAAAACGAGAAGTAAAGTTACGCCAAAGTTAATCCTTGTCCCCCTTATTAATAAACGTGGATTAAAGTTACATCCAGGGTAATCCTCGGATTAATCATACATTTTTTAAGGATTAACCTTGGTGTAACTTTAGTCCACGTTAGTTAATAAGTAAGGGGGTAAAAATGTATGTTTAGTCCGAAGATTATCCTGGTTGTAACTTTAGTCCACGTTTACTATTGTATAATATAAAGGTGTAAGTTTCTATCCCAACTAGCAAAAAGTGGTTTTAATTCTATCCTAGAACCACATTTATCGAGGACTATATGAGACTTATATCCACATATAAGTCGCGAAAAGGGCCCACTTTATAAGTCTACTTTTACTTATAACGTATTTATATTAGTCCGCTGAAATGCCATCTACGCCCATATTGCTCCTTAAATAGAATTACGTCAGTACAATTACTCCTGTTAATCTCAATATAAGTAAGTTATAGTCAAAATTTTGATTAATACGCTCCTAGAAATGCTGCTGTAAGCTCATAATCAGAACAGTCGAAGAGACTATCTGAAGTTGTGCTCTGTGAAAATATTTTTAACTTCTTGTGTTTTAAGTATTTTTATGAATCAGAATTTATTAATGTCAACCACAATAGAAAAAGTTATTGTTAGTCTTATAGTAGCTTATTCATAGGGGAATGTGAATTTTCTGTGAAATCTGTGGTGGTTTGGGTTACAATTTTAAAGCGCCTCTTGAAATTTGCTTATTTACATTTTAGTATTAATTAATATTATGAAGGCAGCCGACATTTTCTTAGTAAGCATTTCCAAAGTGTAACATAGTGCTAAAATAAGTATTTTTAGCATGTCCAAGTGTAATATAGGACCAATATAAGTATGTTGGTTCTATATTAGGATATCTCAAAACCGAAGCATATTCGCCATTTTTACCGATTAGGGTTCCGCAATGCCCAGATGAAATCGATTGATATTATATTGATAAGTTAAAAACATATTATAAGATTTGTTCTACGTGCTAGGTTAAACATTGTTTAACTTTATTATGTAATAGGTTGCTGACGATTTAAACAAGACTATGCCGATGTTCCTGGATAAAAAGAAGATTTCAGATCTTTAAAGAACTTAAAATCGCCATGGAATGTTACACATTTCTTGTTATCTGATATATGTCCCGGTTGTCAAAGCCAAAACTGGTATCTTGAAATGTTGAAAACTGGTAATCCATCAACATTAAATGTTTGGAAAAATTTCATTTAATAAAGAAGAAACATTGTCACATTTTTTTTTCATTCATTTGACCAAACCGTTGTGCCAATAGTGCACTGGGGCTGAAACACTAATGTTTAGATTTTCTTTTTTGGTATCCAGTAATGTTCGTGCATCTTTAGGCAAAACATTGTTTAATCTCATATTTAAAATTTTAAGTAAAGCCCAGTTTTTGATAGAATGACACAGTTCTAAATTTTTGTTAATATCCGAAAGTCCTTCTTCACTTTCAATATCGCTCATAGACTTGGTACTTTCGTAGTTCGAACTTCTTCTAAATGTGCCATGTCCGGAACCCTCGCGAAAATTCGCAAAACGGTCGTCACACTGTTGTAATCAAAATGGCTGATGTCAAGTCCTACAATAGAATTTCTCAAAACTATATAAAGCGTGTTTTGGCCTGTAATGGTCGTTACAAGCAAAAGTGGCCTCATAAGAGTTTTAACCAGGATTGTTTGAGATTACTTAGACTATAACACTACTGTGGAATGCCTATATAAGTATGTCTGGGTTTAAAACGGCATAAGATAAAACTAAAAAAAAAAAAAGGTTGCACTCCAGGAGTGCCGGTAGAAGTGAAAACTTTTTTGTTACTATGTTTTATTTTTAATTTGAATGACGTCTTACTCATTTTCGATCAGGGTCACGTGACCCTGACGCGAGTTTTGGTCACGTGACCCTGACGCGAGTTTTAAATTTTTTACCCATTACAGAAAAAGTGTACAACGCCGCTAAAGAAGTTTTCACTTCAAAAATAACAGAAAATATTTTGTCCTACCGAGTGCTGTTATAATCTTGGTGTTTTATTATTCATAAAACGTGGATATGAAATTCATTTAACAGTTACTTCTAAGCATATGTTAAACCATACCGGATACATAAATGACTTGCAGTAATTTAACTTTTTTTTTTACTTATATTGGCCACAAAATATTGGCTTATATGAGGCTACAAGCAAAAATAATAAGAGTAATTGCTCCTCAGTTCATATCTTCCTGGTACATGCTCGTATAGGAGTTAGAGGATTTAAATAGCCCGCAAATGTTATCTTATAGGCGCATATAAGTCTAACTTACCGGAGTAATTGCTCTTGAGTGTAACTACTCTTATTTCATGCTTTTATAGGAGTCCTGATCCTAAATTTGTCAGGAAGTATGGTTTTATATACGGATATAAGTGCAAATTATAGGATACAACGTACTTGAGTAAAAACAGCACGTATTTATGCTGTTAAAAGCGTAGTAGCACCTACCAAAACCTTCATAGGAGCTTTATAAGTCCAGGTAGCATTCTATAATCGCATGCCAGGATTATTTTGCTAGTTGGGATGTTATTCGAATCGAGTTTTTCGCGGTTCATGCGTGGTGGCTCGGGCTCTACGGAACTATCCGTCTAATTGTATAACATTCATTCTTACTTCGGGCTCGTTGTTACAACGTCCGTAACTAAGGTCGAAACCTTGGGTTTCGTGCTTGGAGATTAGACTCCCAGTTGCACTTGCATCAACATACAATGTTGGTAAAAGACATGGCATGAACATATATGACGATGAAGTCTGCAAGATTTAGCTATGGATGGGAAAGCTGTCTGTGGTGCATTGGATAGAAGGTTTTAAAGCTTTTTTTTTTCGTGGAAAAATCATCAAATGAGTCCTCCTACCCCCGACAGGGCGGGAGGGTCTGTCAGACTTGTGTTGACTAAAATCCACGGTGTCCTTCGGTAGCCCTTTGTGTACCGGAGTCGCGGTATACGAGTACTTATGTCCCGCAAGGTTTTAAAGCTAGAAGTGGGAGCTACTCTGCTATTTGGGTTTTAATATCACCCCAATCTCTGTCACAATCGTCCCGCTCTAGTAACTGTAGCAGAAGGGACTGACAGACTTGATTGACTAAAACTCACCGTTTTCCTTCAATTGCCCTTTGCGTTCAAGCGTTCCCGAGACTATTCATTTTTCCAGAAAAACGGTCTTTTCCTTTAAAAATATAGAGAAGAGCTCAGGATACCATCCTTTAAAATGTGTCCTTTAATAAAAAGGATGGCCAAGCCTTGATTGCAGCGAAATTAAATTTTCGTCAGGACTCATCTTGCAAAGGCATTGGAAAAATGCAGTGTCGACATTGCCAAGACAAATTAATGAATATTATGTTTGAGGCACTTCTTTACTCAAAGAAACTAATAATAATTTATAATGTAAAGAACAAAGTAACTCGAAATTTCCTACAGTAATTAATATAAAAGGTCACGAGAGATATTTCAATTTTAATATCTTCCTGTCAAGTATTTGCAAGGATGGTAATAGGGATATAGCCAGTAGCCCTCAACGCTGATATTTCGCTTCCTTTGGAATCTTCTCGTCAGAAAGCATTAAATAGAAATAAATAAATAAGTGAACATTTTCGTGAAATGATTTATCTTTCGAATGAATTTCTTAGCAGCTTGGAATCTGGGTTCTTGGGCGGTATACGGCAATAGACACGCCTCTTATTAAATGAAATTGAAACATAATAGGCGAAATGTCGATGTTCTAGGTTTAGATTAATTTATGAACCTTCGGAGAAACTAAGGTAATGATATCGTTCCCTCTATGGTGGATGATACTCGTATATACCTACTAAGATGATACGAGTATACGTACATGTAAGATAGAAGGTTAGAGGTCAATCACAAGATTCTGGTAATTTAGGCTGCTGTGTTATAAGCTGTTAATTCATTGTGTACGTGAGCACAGCGGCTTGAGCTTATCGAGACCAAAATGTTGCTGCATTCACGAGAACTTCAAAATAAATTCCACTGTAAAAACATCGTTAACAAAACCCACATCGGTTTCATAAATTAACATAAAATAAAATACGGAAGAGATTTAAAATAACCACGGGATTCTCTGGTATTCCTCATCAATTGTATTACAAACAGATTAATTAATAATACGGCATTTGCAGCATTTAAATTTAATATAAAGCGGGACGATGTTGCTGGGGTTTTAATGGCCATATCCTGACATCATCAGAGGCCACTTGACCCACATGCGATGAGGGTCCATATTGTGTTACGAGTGCTGGACTGAGTAAGCGAGATGTGTCCAATTAACTCCTCTTACTTAGCTCATTGGCTCACAAGCCAATACTATTTGTTACATTTTAATAGATCTGCGTGGGAACTGAATACAATCTGCAAGACGCCATCAATCTTCAACGACAGGGTTGAGTTGAAATAGCTGATAAAAAATACCAATAAATTATGCAGGCCAATATTTTGATTCGACTACTAAAGTTACGATTATTTCAAATTTAAAATGTATAATTTTATATTGTCTTATGTGATGTCGGTTTGATAAAGTGAGCGCAAAAAACGAAATAATTTTTCATATTTTTTATTAGATATCATAATTTCAGGAATGAGCACTGTTTTGTTTTTAGCCATATTCAGTAACATTCATATGCTTTGACTATATTACAAATTTTAGCTTGAAAAATACTCTTATGTAATGTCTACGGACATTTAAAATGTTTAACAATACGTCGTCTGTCGAGATCACAGAATGTCGTAGCTTTAGTGCCAATCAAAGTTTGCCTATATGATGACGAAATTACGTCTCGTTTGAATTTTTAATTGGCCATTCCAACATGTAGGTCAAAAGAAGCCAAGGCTACAAAAATAACAATGAATAAACAAAGATCTGATTGTATTCCTACAGATAAAAACTTTAGCCATAAAATAACTTCTTACATTTCATGGTTTTTAAAGTTAAGTTTTTTTTTTTGTGATATTTTATTGGAACGAAGTTCCTTATCGCGCGTTGTGAAAGGGAGCTAGACGGAAAAAATTCTTACGAAAAGTTGTCACGACACTTTTTGGAACGAAATTCCTTATCGCGCTTTGCGAAAGGGTGCTAGAGCTCAAAGAGTGGAGTGGAGTGGAGCAGAGCGGAGTGGAGTGGAGTGGAGTGGCGACGATTATTTTTGTTGAGTGTATACAGTAACTTCGTTCCATTCGGGTGTCCCTTGACACCTCTCAAGTTTTTTGTTTTATAATGTTCCCATTGCTGGTGCAGTTGTCACAAGTCGTCGATTTCTGGTTCTATGACATTCTGGTTTCCTTACTCATAAAACGGTAAAGGAAAATCGCCGTTTTAGCAGCGGAGATGATATAAATTACACAAAGTAATACGCCTGGCTTGGTTCGACTTAATTTTGTTCGTACTTGGAAATCTTGGAATTACTTCAGAGCAACGGGAAAAATCACGCAGCGAACAGTAGAATTTGTGGATAGTATCACAAATTTGCAGTGTTTTTACTATTCATTTATAAATATTTTTATTCAGAAATTAACTTTTCTATTCCCTGAGATATTTTCTATTCCCGGATAGCGTTGTTGGCAGGACTTTCTTTTAAGAGTGGGAGTTTCAATCATAGTTTTTAATCGAAGAAGGAAACCCACTTGTATAAATTGCTTTTTATAAGATAGAGTCAAGAAATATCCATAATTCACACTAACTCACGCTGCTTGGATCCTATTCGTCGTAGCGTGATTAGCCTTCCTTGTTAAGTTGGCTATCCAAAATATTATAGATATTTTTTCTATTATAACTAGTAGTTCCTGAGATTAGCGCTTTCAGCCATAGAAACAAACAACCAAACACTTCAGATGTATAATATTAGTATGGATTTTTTCTTAAAATAGGTATCCATTTGCCCGAGTCGCTGTCAGCAATCTAAAGCCCCTAAGGAGGTCTGCCGGGGTCACGGGACTCTCTCGTCAGGTAACTATGGAACATAAAGGGCTATTGA
Organism: Agrotis segetum; assembly: GCA_036375495.1. Classification (NCBI taxonomy): domain Eukaryota; kingdom Metazoa; phylum Arthropoda; class Insecta; order Lepidoptera; family Noctuidae; genus Agrotis; species Agrotis segetum. Next base: position 24,872 of record JAQSVV010000498.1, on the reverse strand, counting down.
AGGACATCGTTGATTTAAGTCAGAACAAATCTCATAGTATCAAGTCTTTCTTCAGAAAGCATTTTCAGGCGTTACGTATTGTAACATTCATACGATTCCCATTAATGTCTGGGCCATGGGAGTAATGGGTAGCTAGCCGTCTGTACAAAATTCCAGCTACAATCTTAGAAACTGAAAGAATGCTACTAACCAGAAAAAGTACCATGGCTTACAAACGTTCAAGGTGGTATATTCCACCTGGCCGTTCTAGTACTTTTGATAGACTATTCAAAATGATTAAAACAATAACCATTTATGAAAAATACCACCTTGAACTCATGCCAGCCTAGTACTTTTAATGTTTATGTAGGTATGTCTTATTGTAATGGTCCTCCATTATTATCCAAGAACCAGTCCCTTCCTTCAAATAAAAAGATTGCAACATTTTTATACTGACTTCACAATTTAATATCACTATTTTTCTTTCGTAATACTACGATAAAAACAAAATGGACATTCAGGTCAACCACGGGCAAAAATGATTTCCCGTGGTACACCTAGGTGAACCAAGCGGGTGGACCTCGGGCAATAAACGCACTTATTGTTTGATTTTTCTGCTATCTAGTCCAGGCCGCAGAAGGAATTTCGTTTGTAAAATATGAGGACCGCAATCTGTTTTATGAAGTATGCAAATGGGTTCTTGGACTATTTAAAAATGCATGTTGCCAGTGTCTGGAGTGGTCCAGAAATTTATAAAACACTACCACACTACACGTAGTAAAATGCTTCCCTTAAAACTTAATCACCCCTTTTCACCAATTTAGGGGGCGATTTTTGAAAAACCCAAAGACACGTGTTTGATTATTTTTGATCTAATTTCTATATACCGGGTTTCAAATTCATCGGTTAGCACGTTATGATTTTCCCATACAAACTTTAACATCGTTTAGAGTATCATTGGAGGGTAGTTTTAAAAAACTTATAATGCTCATTGTCACCCCCTTAAAGGTGAAATCCTTTCTTGGTGCTCACCTACATGATAAAAATACCATCCAAAATTCAGGTTAAACGTTTAGCGCTTTAAAATCCTTCCCTTTAAACTTGTATACCCCTTTTCACTAACTTCGGGGGTGATTTTCGAAAAATCCAAAAACACGTGTTTGATAATTTCTGTTTTTGTATATAAATACTGATTTTCAAAGTAATCGGATCACGCGTTATGAGTTTTCCATACAAAATTTAACATCGACTAGATCACTAATGGAGGGTAGTTTTAAAAAACTAATAGTGCTAATCTTTTTTATTTACTTGTGTTCTTATTCATGACTAGTTTCAAATGTATAAACCCAAGGAATAAAATTTTTCACCCCTTTTCACCCCTTTAGAGTACGATTTTCACAAAATCCCGACTTTTTGCCCCCCTAAATGGTAGACTGCAACTATTGTCCAAAATCCAAGTTTCTACGTTTAGCGATTTCGGCTGTAGGCGAGCCTTACGACCATACCCTGTTCTTTTAAATATTTAGATAATTATGTATTCATATGTTTTTCTACTATATTTTCCAATAATTTTATCAAGGTCTCGTCATAATAAAGCATAATCAGTATGTACTGCCATATCATAAGAAATTTATTCATATCAAAACCCACAAATATCACCGTTTTATTGATCTGAGACAACAGTGCGGATTTTTTTTTTTGGACCACGATATTTGCTGGCAACATCAAAAATATATATCTTGACAATCCTAAAAATATATTACAAAACTCAAAACTCGGTCCTAATATTTTGCATACGAATGTCTTCTGGCGGCCTTACGTAAGAAATCATTGTGGCGAATTTACAATAAGATAAATTATTATTTTGAAAATATTCTAAACAAAATAGAATCGTGGCAAACTTACAACAACCCATAATTCTCAGGTCCATTTTTAGGGTTCCGTAGTCAACAAGGAACCCTTATAGTTTCGCCATGTCCGTCCGTCCGTCCGTCCGTCCGTCCGTCCGTCCGTCCGTCTGTCCGCAGTTTAGCTCAGAGACGCACAGTACTAGAGAGCTGTAATTTTGTGTAAATATACGGATTTGTTGTGCCGAAAAAGTGGTAAAATAAAATCTCGTAAAATATTTTTTTTTAGGGTACCTCCAGTACTTACACGTAAAGTGAGGATTTTTTTTTCTCGCGTACCCCTTAGTGTGGGGTATCATTAAATAGGCCTTTAAAAAATAATGATAGTTTCCATTAACAATTTTTTGATAAAAAATTCGTTTGTGAAATATTAAGCTTTAAAGTGCTAAATTTGCTCGATTCGAGTGTCCCCCCCCTCTACCAGCTAAACGGTTATGTTTGGGGGTGTGAAAAAATTCACAATAGTAGTATATATAACGAAGTTTAAAAGAAAATTATCATGACTAAGTAGGCTTTACAACTTTACGAGTAATAGTCGACCAACTTATAAAATGTACTTGGATAATCATATTTTCTTAAACAAATGTATCGGAGACAACTGCAAATGTAAGTTTGTCAACTTTATTTTTACAGCTTTATAGGTATGTTTTACGGTTGTTTTGGGATAGGTAGTTTTTTATCGTCAACTATGTTTAACTAAATTCAAAAAAAGGAGGAGGTTCTAAATTCGTTGTAATCTTTTTTCTTGTGTATTTTCCCCGATTTCTCAAAGACTCCTGGACCGATTTTGAAAATCCTTCTTTTTAAAATTAAATTCAGCGAATCAGTTTAGTTAGTTCGCATAAGTATTTTGATGGGCAACTACGGAACCCTACACTGTGCGTGGCCCGACATGCACTTGGCCGGTTTTAATTCTGAATGGAGATCTATCATGGGGTACATATTTTAATATCGAAGATTAAAATATTTACGCTTAAAATATCGATGTTCAAAACATCGATAATGAAAATATCGAACGACCATAAAATTGAAAATTAAATATCGAATGGTTTAATGATCTACGTCCAATATATCTAAAATCTAAATATCTACAAAAGTTACATCGAAAGATCTAAATATAGAAATACAGATTATCGAATGTCCTAAATATCTAAGTACAGATTATCGAATGTCCTACATATCGAACCTTACCTGTCCGAGTCGGGGTGCCCCAAGTTTCGAGCTCGCTTGCTCGCTCTTGCATCCGAAGTCCGTCCAGCTACCTTGGTAGGTAGTAATCAGCAATTTGACTAAGGACGCAAGAGCGAGCGAAGCGAGCTCGGGACTTGGGGTACCCCGACTCGGACAGGTTAGGTTCGAAGAGCCGAGCAGAAGTTAGGTTCGCCATCCTCTTCGTGTTAGGTTACTTTAAACCTTGCAAAAAGAAATAGGAGCCCCGCTTAGGTAATTCGACAGAGCCCTGCGCTCTGTCGACTTACCTTGATAGGTGGTAATCAGCAATTTAGCTAAGGATGCAAAAGCGAGTTCGACTTTTTATCCGGTTTCTGTCCGATATTTCAACTAGTAGGTATTTTCAACGTATATACTCGTATTATGAGCTTAGATATTATAATGTCCGTTAGGTGAACGACGCAATAAAAGACGTGTGCTCCGTGAGATAATATATTTGGACTGAATCCTGCGGCCGGCGTCTGACCTACCTACTATGCACAAATATCTATGTTGATCTACCTACATTACACTCCTCCACCACTAATTAACAATAAACCACTTAACTAAGTACAAGCACTTATGTAGGTACTAATAGGATTAGGAATTTTATAACAACTTAAAATCTAACCCTTATAATCTAACAACTTGATGAACCTAAATGAATTTAATTAAGTAACAACTTTGGATAAGACCCGTTCACGACATAAGTTAAAGTCAGTATGGGTACAATCTCATATACTTAAATTGTTTTAGGTTGTAACATTTACAGTGTAAAATCTAACACCTTATTTACTAAATCTTACAGTTAGTACTCTAAATCTTAAAATTAACATCCTTATTCAGTCTACATTTCCTAATGGGGCGAGACTGGGGCGGTACAGGCATGGACGGTGGTGTAGAGAACTCTTCCACTACTTTATCATTGCCAGTCGGATCATTTCCCTGAGGCGGTGACAACGCCGGCTCCCGCACTGGCGACGATGACGATGCCAACGAGACCCCCAGCCGCTCCGACTGTCCTTTGAGAGGCGATATTTGTACTGCCTTACGAGCTGAAGTCTCCGGCGAACGTGGCAAATCTGTGGGGACTACAAGAGAACTCCTCACCCTACGCCTAAGCTGATCGATATGTTTATGCACCTGTTTACCGCTACCGTCAAGTACCCTATAGTTGCTAGGGCCTGTCGTTTTAACGATAGTTCCAGGCAGCCACTTCTCCCCCTTTAGATATTGCCGGTACCAAATGTCGTCTCCTACTTCTACCTTCCTCTCCGTACCTCCCGCACTTTCAACCTGCCGTTGTTGCGCTTTTTGTACCTTAGCCTGTACATCGGGTTTTAATACATCTAACTTTGTTCGCAACCGTCTTCCAATAAGTGCGACTGATGGGCTTATTCCAGTAGTGCAGTGTTCCGTATTTCTATAATATATCAAAAACGTGTTTAAAGCTTGTTCTACTCCTTTATTGTCTAAATAAGCTTTTTTAATAACTCTTTTTAAAGTCTTGACAGCATTTTCCGCGGCTCCATTGGACGACGGATGATAGGGAGCCGTGAATATATGTTGGACACCGTCACTTTCCATGAACTGTTTAAATTCACTACTAGTGAACGGCGGACCATTATCCGTTACTATCTGCCTAGGGAGTCCCCACCTACTCCACAGCTCGCGCAACCTGGCCATCGTATGACTCGCAGCCGTACTGGGAACTTGGAAAACCTCCAACCATTTGGAAGTTGCGTCTACTACCACTAAATATGTTTTCCCGCATATAGGGCCCATAAAGTCCAGATGCAGTCGTGACCACGGCCGGGCGGGCCAGGGCCACGGGCGCGGCGCGGCGCGCGGCGGGTCGTCCGCGTGCGCGTCGCACACGGTGCACGCGCGGCACTCGCGCTCCACCGCCTCATCGATGCCCGCCCACCATACGTAGCTGCGTGCTAACGCCTTTGATTTTACGATGCCCATGTGTGGCTCATGGATGATTTTTAAAATCGTATCCCGGCATTTTTCTGGTACCACCAGACGATGACCCCACATGACACAACCTAATTCTTCGTAAAGTTCCGCTTTCCTATTAAAATATGGTTGTAAGTTCAAGATTTCACATCTGTCTGGCCAACCATCTCGTAGGTAGTTTAAAATTCTACTTAATAAGGGATCTCTTTCCGTTTGTCTTTTGATTTCGGTATAATTAAGCAATAATCCATCCTGTGCGAAGTGCAGGTATGTTTGCTCAGGAATAGATTCCTCTTTTACTGTTTTGACACTATTATTTTCTGGCAGACGCGATAAGCCGTCCGCGCAATTTTCATTGGTGGGAATATATTCTATGTCGTAGTTGTATGCCGACAATATCACTGCCCATCGTTGCATTCTACTAGCCGTCATGGTAGGTATTCCCGACTGAGGGCCTAACATTGAAACTAACGGTTTGTGATCCGTTCGTAAAATAAATTTCCTGTCGTAAACATATTGATGAAATTTTTGTATACTGAATATAATCGCAAGTGCTTCTCGATGTATTTGCGAGTAGTTTTTCTCCGCGACAGTGAGTGAACGTGACGCATAAGCTATCGGGCGCTCGCCCTTCGGCCCCGGTTGCGCCAGCACGCCCCCCACGCCCCGCGCGCTCGCGTCACACGTAACAATTAGAGGTTTGTTGGGATCGTAGTGCGCTAATACTTCGGTTCCCATTAAAGCTTGTTTTATCTGAGTAAACGCACGCTCACAGTGTTCATCCCAGTTCCAGTCTACGTTTTTTCGTAATAACTTATGTAAAGGTACTAACATTGAACTAAAATTCTTGATAAACTTTGAAAAAAAATTTACCATACCTATAAAGGAACGTAATTCACTAATATTATTGGGAGCTTTTAGTTTACTTATAGCTTTAATCTTTGATTTATCCGCTTTGACCCCATCTTTAGAAACGACATAACCTAAATAAGTTACTTCGTCAACTAAGAAAACACATTTCTCTTTCTTTAGTTTTAACCCACTCTCAGAAAGTCGTTGTAAGACTTGTTCTAGTGCATATAAATGTTCGCTTTTATTTTTCCCGCCAATTATGACGTCATCAAGAAATACTTGTACATTTCGTATATTACCCAACAAATTAGTCATTATGCGTTGAAAAATGCCTACACTTGACGACAAACCGTAAACCAACCTATTATACCGAAAAAGACCTCGATGTGTATTAATAACTGTGTATTTTTTTGAATCATCTAGTTCTACCTGGTTGTACGCACGAGAAAGGTCAATTTTACTAAAGAACTGTGCACCATTCAGGCCTACAAGCACATCTTCAATCTTAGGAAGTGGGTATCGATCGATCAGCAAGGTGGGATTCAGAGTCGCTTTATAATCCGCACAAATTCGCAACGTACCGTCTGCTTTAGTCACTGGCACTAAAGGTGAAGCCCAGTCGGAGCAGTCGACGGGCTCGATGACACCGTCGCGCAGCATGGCATCGAGCTCCGCGTCGATGCGTTCGCGCAGCGCGTATGGTACGGGCCGCGCGCGCTGGAACACCGGCGTTGCCCCCGGGCGCACCCGCAGCGTAGCCTTGCCGCCCTTGTACCGACCCAGTCCACCGCTGAATAACTCCTTATGCCTGTCAAGAATATTCACAATTCCTTCATTAATTCTCACACAATTAAGGTTACTTATCTGTTCACATGAAAGTGTAGGTATTTTTATCTGTAGCTCCGCTAACCACTGCCTACCTATCAAAGATGTTGTTCCGTTCTTTATTACAAACAATTCTAGCTGTTTCTCCAGCCCCTGGTAACGAACCCGTGGACAAATAATACCTAATGGCTTTATTTTAGTACCATCAATAAATTTTAAACATGTGTCATCCTTCCTAAGACATAGATGTGAAAAATAACGCTCGTAGGTACTATTATTAATACATGAAATCGCCGTTCCCGTATCTATTTCCATTTTTAACATGGTATCATCTACTAGAATGGGTACACTTACGGGCTTATAATTATTTAGTCCGATGAGATTTAAACTCTCCTCGATGTCCTCCACGTCGGACTCGCTTACGGCCTCCGCGGAATACAATTTTCCATTCCGCCGGCCGCGGCGATACGAAGTTATCTCTCTCGACGCCGACGGCTGCTCGACGTTCTCCGGACACACTCGACGTAAGTGCCCCGTACGTTGGCACTTGCTGCACACAAACTCCCTGTAGCGACAGCTTGCCACACCATGGTTAGTGGCTCCGCAAGCTGTGCAGTAGTTGCCACGTCCCGATGCCACAGCCGCACCTGTCGCGCGCGCACCGCGGCTCGCGGCGCGCTCGCCGCCACCGCCGCCGCTGCCTCCGCCCGGGCCGCCGTGCCCGCGGCTGCCGCGCGGACGTATGCTGCCTCCGTTCCTGCCGTAACTCGCACCGCTGCTTTGCCTCTTACTTGATGTGATTGAATGCGCCGCTTCCGCCGTAGAATTAGACGTGGCCGTGTCTTCCACCATCGCGGCGTCCCTTTCTGCCGCCTCCAAAGCGTTCGCTAGCTTTACGGCTTGTAAAAATGTTATTGAGTCATCCTCCGCGAACAGTCGTTGCCTGATGACGTCACTCTTGAGTCCACATATGAACTGGTCACGTAAGTTCTCGTTTAAATTTCCTGCAAATTTGCAGTAACGTGCTAATCTTTTTAATTCGGTGACGTATGTCGCCACGTTTTCGTCCGCTCCTTGTCTCTTCTGACGGAAACGATATCTTTCCGTTAATGAAGATGGCGTCGGATGAAGGTGCTGACTCATTAAACCAATGGCTGCATCGTAGCTTAATTCCGACGGTTTCTTTGGGCTCGATAGATTAACAAGTAGCTCGTACGCTTCATCTCCGATTGTCGAAATCAAAGTAGGCAATTTTAACTCCGCCGTCACTTTATTCACGAGAAAGAACATCTCTAACCTATCCACATAGGAAGACCACTGTCCCGTCTTTACGTCGAACTCACTCAGTTTTCCAACCGACATTTTGACTATATGCGATTCTACCAATACACACGCGATTGTAAATAGATAATTATCCTCGTCGCCACTATAATGTCCGTTAGGTGAACGACGCAATAAAAGACGTGTGCTCCGTGAGATAATATATTTGGACTGAATCCTGCGGCCGGCGTCTGACCTACCTACTATGCACAAATATCTATGTTGATCTACCTACATTACAGATATTATGAACTTCGATGTATTAAACGTTGATATTTTGAACTTAGGCATAATGTCATTCGATATTTTGAATCATTCGACATTTCAATCTTCGACGTTTTAAGCGTAGATGTAACATTTTTCGATATTTTGTTACAATCGATATTTAAATTTTCAATGTTTTGAACATCGATATTTTAAGCGTAGATATTTCAATCTTCGATATTCAAATATGTACGTATCATGCCTTTAAAATTGATGAATGTACCATTTTATACATCTACTGAATGTGTTGTCCTTATTAAGATTAGCAACAAACAGTATATTTAGTAGTTTCTTTTAGTAACAATCAAAATAAGGGTTAGTTTTATCTGGCCTACTGGACAAGGGCAGTTGTCCCGTTAACGGGCTAGATGGGAAAAATTGTATCATCGGCCCGCTCGGTACGTTACATGGTGGATGGCACAGATTAAAGGACTTGCTCTCATCCACCCCGCTGTCATTAGGTATGTACACACACAGAGCGAGCAGCCTCGCGAGGCATTTGCAACGCGAAGCAGCTCGATTATTGTGGACGTGACTCGGCCGAAGCAAGCGCGCGCGCTCCCGCTGGCGAGCGAGTGAGTGTTCGAGCCATCCAGTGTCGGCTTTTTGTTGCTCGCGTATTATTGTTTCGTACCTCGGTCGAGAAATAATAGACGCGTCCACATAGAGTAAGCAGCCTCGTGAGGCAGTTTTCGTGCGCGGCAAATGTCTCGCGAAGCTGCTCGCTCAGTGTGCACCCGCCTATTGAATGACGCTGCACTAGAGGGTCTTCTGATTCCAAGATATAGTTGTTAGGGCTGGCTTGGATTCTAACCCTAGCAGAATAAATAAAACAGATCCTTCTCACTTGTACATAATTTCTAAGAGATTGAATATAAACACCCACACACGCGCATATCCTTTCACAGACACACACACAATTGTTAGCTAACGTCTAACGATACTGGTTTGTCATTTGGAATTGCGGAAACTTCAAACAAAGCAGTTGTAACTGAAATGTAATAATTATGTTGTAACGTTTAAATTAGGCATATAAGTACATTTTGATTATACTGGTCAATACACACCGAGACGCGAATAGGGCGCACATTTCAATAGGGTGACTCAAAACTAGACTTTATTTACTACACGAAAAAATACAAATTTCCAGTACCGTCTTCGTGACACGTGTGTTGCGTCGCGTCTTGGTGCGAGCTGACCCTAACCTAATATACCCGTACCTTCCTCTACAAAGCGATTGCCGAGGTCACTCCGGCCGAGATTTGGGTCTAGGGCTGAATGCGTCTTTGTTTCAATAATGCGTATCATTGTTCCGGTCACAGTGAGCTTAGTAAATATGTGCCTTATATACGTACAATAGTGTATGTAAGTTAGTGTAAATGGTGCGTAGGCACGCACGGAGCGCATAATTAAGTAACCATAATATATTTTGTTCTGCTGGTATGTACCTATATTTATTTTCTTACTACTGTTATAAATACGAAAGTTTGCGGGGATAGATTGGATAGATATACTACTCTTGTACTGTGTCCAAAAAATAAGGTGACATTGTATTTATTTTGTAAATTATTTATTTATTCTTTCAAATCAATTACATTCCTTTCAAAGTAATCCCTTCTCGATGCACTTATACCAACGGATTTTACAATCTTTGAAAAATTGATTGTAGTCACTTTCCGGGATGGCTTTCAGTTCCGTCTTCGTTGCGGCTTGAATCTCTTCTACCTTGAATCTCTTGTCCCCGGAGCAGTCTTTTGAGCTTGCTGAACAGTCAGAAGTCGCACGGTGCCAGATCAGGTGAATACGGTGGTTGCGGAACGATATGAGTTGAATATCTAGCTAAATGATCACGGATTACGAGTGAAGTATGGGATAGTGCATTATCGTGGTGTAAAAACCACGAATTGTCTTTCCAAATTTCCGGTTTTTTTAGCGTTACGAAACGATGCATAACGTTAAAATAATATTCACTGACATTACTATCAATCTAAAAAAAAAACTCCAAATCCTTCAACGCACACAGTTTAAATTCAAATGTCACCTTATTTTTTAATTTAATTGGACACAGCACGTAATGCAAGTTTGTTTCTCTTTCATGCTAAAACTACTGAAAGGCTTATAGTAGGCATACACCATCCTGCCTATCGATATTTGCAATTGTTTTTTATTTGACGCTTGCAATTGTTTCAAATCGGCAGTTCGTCCATATACACCATACACCATCCTGCCTATCGATACGATAGATTTGTCACAACTTCAAATCTGCACCAGTGATGCCAACTCAGCAACTAGATCTGGCTATTATTCGGTGACGACAGCTACAATTTCTAGCACCTTTTCATTTCATCATGAGACTATCGAATTAGATTAAAAAAAGTGGTGCAAGCGATTTTCGACCTTATCGACATTAAAAATTTAGTTTGTTTTTCTCACATTCTTATTCGTTAACATTGCTCCTTCATTAAAATCCGGTGTTTGCATCATTGTCAATAAGGTCGAAAATCGCTTGAAGGTCGGAAAATACTTGCTTAAGGATAACAAGTTAAAAAAAGTGGTGCAAGCGATTTTCGACCTTATCGACATTAAAAATTTAGTTTGTTTTTCTCACATTCTCATTCGTTAACATTGCTTCTTCATTAAAATCCGGTGTTTGCATCGTTGTCAATAAGGTCGAAAATCGCTTGAAGGTCGGAAAATACTTGCTTAAGGATAGCAAGTTAAAAAAAGTGGTGCAAGCGATTTTCGACCTTATCGACATTAAAAATTTAGTTTGTTTTTCTCACATTCTCATTCGTTAACATTGCTCCTTCATTAAAATCCGGTGTTTGCATCATTGTCAATAAGGTCGAAAATCGCTTGAAGGTCGGAAAATACTTGCTTAAGGATAGCAAGTTAAAAAAAGTGGTGCAAGCGATTTTCGACCTTATCGACATTAAAAATTTAGTTTGTTTTTCTCACATTCTCATTCGTTAACATTGCTTCTTCATTAAAATCCGGTGTTTGCATCGTTGTCAATAAGGTCGAAAATCGCTTGAAGGTCGGAAAACATTTGCTTAAGGATTGCAAGTTAAAAAAAGTGGTGCAAGCGATTTTCGACCTTATCGACATTAAAAATTTAGTTTGTTTTTCTCACATTCTCATTCGTTAACATTGCTCCTTCATTAAAATCCGGTGTTTGCATCATTGTCAATAAGGTCGAAAATCGCTTGAAGGTCGGAAAATACTTGCTTAAGGATAGCAAGTTAAAAAAAGTGGTGCAAGCGATTTTCGACCTTATCGACATTAAAAATTTAGTTTGTTTTTCTCACATTCTCATTCGTTAACATTGCTTCTTCATTAAAATCCGGTGTTTGCATCGTTGTCAATAAGGTCGAAAATCGCTTGAAGGTCGGAAAACATTTGCTTAAGGATTGCAAGTTAAAAAAAGTGGTGCAAGCGATTTTCGACCTTATCGACATTTAAAATTTAGTTTGTTTTTCTCACATCCTCATTCGTTAACATTGCTTCTTCATTAAAATCCGATGTTTGCATCGTTGTCAATAAGGTCGAAAATCGCTTGAAGGTCGGAAAACATTTGCTTAAGGATTGCAAGTTAAAAAAAGTGGTGCAAGCGATTTTCGACCTTATCGACATTTAAAATTTAGTTTGTTTTTCTCACATTCTCATTCGTTAACATTGCTCCTTCATTAAAATCAGGTGTTTGCATAAATGTCAATAAGGTCGAAAATAGCATGAACCTTTTTTTAACTTGCTTTCGTGGTCCCTTGACACCTCTCAAGTTTTCAATCGTATTTTGGTTTAAAATAAAATGAATAACTCTTTTTTTTACGAGTGTACATGCGATCCATGTGTGTGCGAAAAGCCTCAGTTTTCCTGGTATGGCCACGTTCACATGGCGATTATTTTCCCGTATACTGTATACAAGATTTTATCGAATAGAGCAGTAATAACAGTTCACAAATGAAAACTTAAAAATAGTTTAAACGGCGTTCATACGGGAAAATCCCGTGTTTAAGAAATATAATATTTTACCGTGTACCGTGCAAAGTTGTCCTAAAACTGGTCAACTCTATTCGATAAAATCTCGTGTACGGTATACGGGAAAATAATCGCCGTGTGAACGTGGCCTAACCGTCCCTGTAGAAAAGTAACTAAAAAGTTTAGCCACAAGTTACACTTTTTAGCTTTTTTTCTAGCACCTTTATAAAATTGGCTAACTATCTATGAAGTTGCTAAGATGGCATCACTGCTGCCGATTTGACGTTGTGTCAAAAACGATTTGATGACCTATCAAAATTGGCATGTCATGCCATCAAATTGGCATTCCACCCCCATACACGTTCAATTCTATTTGAGCAAATTGGCAGTTTTATGCCGAATTGACAAATAGGCAGTATGGTGTATGGCTACCATTAGGGATATAAATAATAGTTTTCCTGACCGATTTCAGCCTTAGCGGCCAAAAAAATACCCTTTCAATATTATTTACCATGAATTAGTAAACAAACATAACAATCAAGCTTTCAAAACAAAAACTAATTCAATACTATACCTAAAGCTATTATAAGCGACATTTCTCTTTCAGTTGATAACAGCATTTTATGAAATCCAACACTGCATAAAATAACGGGATATTGATAAACTTCAAAGCCAGAGCCGCGTATACACCATTTGAACGTGTTTGCAAACACCGATTCATCCGGACGAAGCCCACAAAAAATATTTCGTAATAAAACGAATCTGCATTCGTCAGTCGCAAGTTATGTTGATTAAATGCATTCGTTTGGCACTCATAGTGTAGTTCTATATGTGAAAAAGATTTGGAATATTCGATCAAACGTTTACAGGGTTCAGTTAGTTCTATAAAAGAACTAGAAACTTGAACTCGGATGGGCAGCGTTTGGGCAGTTACGTCATATCTTCTCATCGAGAATCCCACAGTGTCTCAAGACAAGGGTGTTTAACCAGTGTGTGTTGCCAGTGATGACATTATACGGCTCTCAAACGTGGTCTTTCACTGCTGGCCTTTTAGATAGACTAAGAGTCTCTCAACGAGCAATGGAAAGAGCTATGCTTGGAGTTCCTTTGCGGGATAAAATCCGGAACATGGATATTCGACAGAGAACCAGAGTCACCGACATCGCTCATAAAATTTTCAATATGAAGTGGCAATGGGAGGCCACATCGCTCGTAGAACTGACCACCAATGGGGAAGAAAGGTTCTCGAGTGGCGACCACGGACCAGAAAACGCAGCGTAGGCAGGCCTCACACTAGGTGGACCAACGACATCGTGAGGGTCGCGGGAAGCCGATGGATGCAAGTGGCGAATTGTCGTTCGGCGTGGCGGTCTAAGGGGGAGGCCTATGTTCAGCAGTGGACGTCTTCCGGCTGATGATGATGATGATGATGACAATCGTTAAAAAAGCTATAACTTTGGGGTCTTCAAGTTAAGAGTGAACAGGTTACTTCTAGACAAGTGTGCTTCACCGTCGACCACATCTTCGCTACACATCAGGCTAGATAGTGGTCAAACGCGATCCTATCTATAATAAAAAAACAAAAAAGAAGTAAAAATTTCGGCGTGGTGGTCTAAGGGGGAGGCCTATGTTCGTGTATGTATGGCATGTGTGTGATGATGATGATGAAGTAAAAGTTATTATCATTAGAAAATCAGAGTTGGTCTAAAGATCAGACAAGTGGCTTAATTTCGTCTATCTAAACAACTATACATATTATATTGGAGTTGATAATCAAGGTTTATATCACATAGGCGGATTAATTAGTCCTGATACTAATTACAAACAAAATGAAAATAATTGAATTCAATTTGTATGACGTGCCGTACCAAAAACTTTTTACAATATTTTCAATGTTGTAATTGAAATTGAATTTTTATTGAGACAAGCCATATAACTCCTGAAAGCCAAAATCTGCAGTGGTGACCACCAAAACAGCACCGAGGCAATGAAGCTCGTCCAAGACCCGGCTAATAAATTTAACAGAGAAAGACTGACTACAAAGTTAAATAAAAAATAGTTGAGAGAGAAAAGTAATTTATAATGCTTTGCAAAAATTTCCTGCTCTTTTCTCACTTAGTTAACTTACTGAGGGCTGATATTTCAATTGTCAGATAACTTTTATCTGAGGAATTAAAATAACGGCTTGACATATTTTCCATAGATAAGCTGTCAAACCGCCATTTTTATTCCTCAGGTAAAAGTTATCTGAATATTGAAAAATCAGCCCTAAGTAAATTAGAAAAGCCTTTACGATACTTACGACATTAAGCTCCTCCATGGTAAGATCCAATAGTGGAATACTACATAGGTTACAGTCGAATCACCTAATGAAAAATCTCGATTTCAAGTTCCAAGTCATTTATTTTAAACCAGTAGTGTTTCGTTTTTCACGGCTGAACGGCTACATACCACGAAGCCCTGTTAGCGCTTTTAGGTAAAGCTAATGGATAAAGCCTCCTGCAGACAGACGCGATTAACCGCGCGTGGCGACATCACCGATACCGCGCGCGTTTCCTTGCCGCATTGTTGTTCACATTAAGAGCGCGCTACGCGGCGACAGGACGGGACACGATTATAACATGACGCGGCGCGGCACTGCAGAGCCAAGCACTGCGAAGAGAAATGAACCGAATCATAACACATTTAGAGTTTAAATTACATTGGCAACCAGCGCCAGCGCGCGCGGAACGCGGCGTCTCCCGCTGCGACAAATTGCCACAGAAATATAAACTCTAAATTCACTACGGTAAGGACACGACGACGCGGCGCGTCAAGGCGCGCGCGCCGCGCGACAAGGCGAGCGCCGCGCGGCACCGCAGAGCCACGCCCTGCAAAGAGAAGTGAACCCAATCTTAGTACATTTAGAGTGGAAATTACATTGGCAACTAGCGACAGCGCGCGCGGAACGCGGCGTCTCCCGCTGCGACAAATTGCCAAAGAAATATAAACTCTAAATGTATTACATTAAGGACACGACGCGGCACGGCAAAACAGACGCGCCGCGCGACAAGACTCGCGCGCCGCGCGGTGCGCGGCGCGGCACCGCGGAGCTATGCCCTGCAAAGAGAAGTGAACCCAATCGTAGTACATTTAGAGTGGAAATTACATTGGCAACCAGCGCCAGCGCGCGACAACGCGGCGTCTCCCGCTGCGACAAATTGCCACAGAAATATAAACTCTAAATGTATTACATTAAGGACACGACGCGGCACGGCAAAACAGACGCGCCGCGCGACAAGACTCGCGCGCCGCGCGGCGCGCGGCGCGGCACCGCGGAGCTATGCCCTGCAAAGAAGAGTGAACCCAATCGTAGTACATTTAGAGTGGAAATTACATTGGCAACCAGCGCCAGCGCGCGACAACGCGGCGTCTCCCGCTGCGACAAATTGCCACAGAAATATAAACTCTAAATTCACTACGGTAAGGACACGACGACGCGGCGCGGCAAGGCGCGCGCGCCGCGTGACAAGGCGAGCGCCGCGCGGCACCGCAGAGCCACGCCCTGCAAAGAGAAGTGAACCCAATCGTAGTACATTTAGAGTGGAAATTACATTGGCAACTAGCGACAGCGCGCGCGGAACGCGGCGTCTCCCGCTGCGACAAATTGCCAAAGAAATATAAACTCTAAATGTATTACATTAAGGACACGACGCGGCACGGCAAAACAGACGCGCCGCGCGACAAGATGCGCGCGCCGCGCGGCGCGCGGCGCGGCACCGCGGAACTATGCCCAGCAAAGAAAAGTGAACCCAATCGTAGTACATTTAGAGTGGAAATTACATTGGCAACCAGCGCCAGCGCGCGACAACGCGGCACCGACGCACTTGTCGCGCGTCAATCTTGTCGCAAGCCGTCGCAATAATAATATTAGAAACGCGATACGCCGCGCCGCTTCAGTGTGAACAGATATGGGTGTTTTCATAGAAAATGGACTAAGTAGGTTTTTCCAACAATCGCCACGCGCGGTTAATCGCGTCTGTCTGCAGGAGGCTTAACGGATGTAAGCGCTGCCGGCGCACGGTGCGGGAACTTTACAGATGTACTCACCCATTATAAAAACATTAGACGCCCACACTTTGAATATCTTTCTTCTTTTCTTGAATTTCAGAAGACTGTTAAAATGCTACGCAATTGCTAGCGTAATTTGTCTTGTTTATTACGCCTATCCATTTTTCTGTTACGGAATATTTTTTACTGTGCTTGAAACCACATTTTGATTAGATACTTACCAGAACTTAAGTATTATCTTCATTTCTTCTTCGCTTTTCTGTTCAACTTTTGCTCGGAATTAGGTCGTAATTTTCAGACAAAATCTTCTAATATCTACGCAAAAACAGAAATCCCAATTCCTTTTAAGCAATTAAAACTGTACAAGTATTAAAAAGTAACTCAAACAGATGAAATCTGCTAACAATACTACAAGTTTAACGAATTAGGCGTTAATTAATGAGAAATTCTAACTATTTTGTTGGAATCCTCTTTATTGCTGAAGTATTTTGTATCATTTAAATGTCGCAAAGCAGACGGGAGCAAAAGTCTCACAAAGAATCTCTTGTTCGCGATTCTTGCCGCTGAATTATTCATGTAATCCATTTAATAGGGACAGAGCATTCGAGGTGGACGCGAGACAGTTAACTCCTTCGTCGAGATTTATACTATGCTGTATATGTGTACAGTACACAATAAAAAAAGATTCGATTGCGTCCCTATAGCTGTCAATAACGGGCTTATTTACCCTTGAAATGCTATCTCTAGATTAGATTGGCTTCTCATGTATATTCTTGTTTATGTATGACTACGAGGAGTATATGTCTAGAGATGAAACAATATTTGAAAGAGATGTGTCGGGTAGACGGCGCTTTTTCTGTACGAATGTGTCTCCTGGACTTTTAAATTTATTGAGACGTGAGAATGTAGTAGCTATCTTTTCTTCAATATTACGATGTATATTTTTAGTCATGTTAGTAATGTTCAATATTTTATTTAAGTTAAGAATTTCGTTCGTATTTTCTAAATCTTTGTCGCAGAAGTTTATTAAACTTCTCTAACGATCAACATTATTTCTGAGAATCCTTTCATAAAGTTCTACGATTGCAGACAAATCGTGTCGATTAATTGAGGCTCAGTAAAATAGAAAACCAGATTTATAATAATGTTTTCAAAGTTTTATTACCAATTCTACAGTCTTTACACTAGTTTCAAATGGATTGTGATGAATTTAAAACAGATATCAACAGAGGTTGGTACAGATATTTTGATAATGCTAAATTGAGTCTGATATCATCGTTTATTTAATATATAGTCGTTATTTAATTCTACCGGTACATTATCTAGCAATTATAACTATGGATACTTAGAAATGTGTGAGTATAAATATTCGTTTTTTAATTATTATTACACCAATTATGAGACCTTTAATGTTTTTTTCTATAACACTGTCATTAGAACTATCAGAATATTTTATTATACACAACATATTTTAAAATTTATTCTTAATCTTAAATATAATTCTTAGATGTATGATAATAATCACAATATAAATTATTATATTTTCAACCGAAGATAACGTCAAACGTTAAGTTAAAACATAAAATAGTAATGGTAGATGTAAGATCTCTTTCATGTTCATGTTCATTGATCATATTTTTTAAATATTTACATTCCGTTTCAGTTCGTTAGTTATCATAATATTCTGGAAAATATTCTTATAAATAATAATGTTTAACAGAATTGAAATGTTTTGATAAGCATAACACTATACACAGTTCTGCCTCTCAAATGTTGCCACACATATTATGTTCCAAACAAAAATAGCACAGGGTTCACTTTGTCGTAAAAAATACAGAATAATAATTTGCAGGTAGTCTAGACCAGATTATGTGGTTATCATAAAGTTTAACGAAAACAGACCGGCAATAAATACAAGAACTTTATGTAAGTAATTAATTAATAGAAAGAAAGGTCAACCTTTTCGAACATGACATAAGATATAAATTATATTACAGCAAGAAAAAAAGAGTACCCTGATGACGTGAAACTTTTTCGATTATCACACATTTCTTTATTGATAGCTCGTAGTTGTAATAATTCATTCCTGCCTGCCAAACTTCCGTAAGAGACCTCAAAGGCGATAAAGGGATGAAAGGTTCCAGCATGAGTGGCATCTACTCACAGGAGAATCAAAATGGAAAATATCCAATATTTCACCGCTGTTTAAGTTTCCAACGTGAAAACATTATGAACAGTATTTACATCGGATTTCAATCATGTTTGCACTGTACTTTCGTTTTGTCCGTAATAGTATTTATATCCATGTCTGTAGTCTGGACCTCCACACCGGGAGTGTTAAAATTGTCGTAGGAGATGTATTGAGGAGCTTGCTGCACTTCAGCTTTCACAATAACCTGGCGCTTCTTAGTTTTAATGTACCCTAACGCGGACACTAACACGACGAACACTATAAACCCAATACAACAGCCCACAACTAAGCTAAGTCTCCTCGTTAATATATCCGCAATGTCCATGTACGTGTTGGAGAATGGACTGTCTATTGCTGCACCAAATATTTCAATAGTGCTTACACTAGTACATTTGCTACTCAACGAATCGTTCATATAAGGACGGAGGTGGTTAAAAATTTGTTCGTCCGAGTATAAATTATTAATACTTGTATTCTCAGGTGAGAGAGCTATCCGTGCGTCTGGTACGGAAAATCCCGTTGACGTTGAAGTACCGAAGTTGCCGACAGCTATCACACAAACCGTATATCGGGATCCCGGTGTCAAGTTATTGAGTCTCGTTGTTCTGGCTGTAGCGTTGAGAATTTTTCCTCGTATCTGTGAAAAGAATCAAATTTCAGAAACACACCACCAAAGCGCTTTTAATAAATCGAAATCGACTCTTGAATTGAGTACTAAAAAGTTTTGAGCACCTATGAGCCATTGTAAAAGGAAAGATTTAAATGGATTCACAGCACAGTCGAACATCCACAGGCGAGAAACATAAATATTTTTTATGGTCCATTGAGGTGATACACAGCCTTTGTATTCAAATGTTTGTTGTAGCGGTTGCCGAGCACGTTTTGTTCAATGTTTTACTCAAAATTATAAGCCTTTAGTTACAGGTGAAAATATTAACATAAAACTATCGTAAAGAAAAATATTTTTGGATTTCCCTAGCGATACTCACTGTAGCCGGATGATCCTCGCTAAAATAAGCTACTTGATATGCATTCAAACCGGTTTGGTTGCGGCTCTGCCAAGATACAATGATCGAATATGTCTGAATATCTTGTATAGCAATGCGGATGACGATGGGTATATCGCAAAGTTTCTGTGATGGTAATTCGATAAAGCTATAACCATGAAGATCTTCCGGATGCTCACAGCGCAAATTACGACTGCCTTTGATGACAATTTTATAGTGTTCTTTCATCCATCGCCAAACCTCTTGTGTTTCACAATTGCATGTTAGCGGATTCTCTGAAAGTAATAATATTATGCATGAGTATTGAACATAGAATAAGACAATAATACAAATAAACTAATGATTTAATATCTTACCATTGAAGGAGATACTTTTGATTTGTGTTTCTAGTACTGTGAGCATCTTCATCTGTATTACTTCAAAGTAATTTCGGCTCAAGTCAATATATGAAATTTTATTCAAGTTTCGAAATGCGTCTGGAGATATAGCTGATAACCAGTTTCCACTTAAATACAATTCAGTCAGACTCTGGAGTCCTCGGAATACGTCTCTATTTATTCTCGTAATATGGTTAAATGAAATGTCTAATTTTTGTAGACTGTGTAAGTCTGATGTGAAATCTTCCAGTTCTCTGATGACGTTCTGAGACATGTTGAGGACGCGTGTTGAATACAATCCTTGAAGCCTTTCTCTTGGAATGTTTTCTAATTTATTCTGACTTAGATCAAGCATTTCTAAGTTATGTAGCTTAGAGAAAGCTCCCGGAGATAAACGAATAATGGAGTTCTGCGACAGCATCAATCTCTTGAGCGATGGGAAATTTTCAAAGTCCTTGCTAGTGATTATTGTTAGATTTGTATTTGTTACAACTAATTCCTCTAATAGCGGAAACAGTTTTGAAGGATATGTTTGCAATAATTGCACTAAAGAATTAGAAGACATATTTAATGTAGTGAGCGCAGGAAGCACTGCTTCTGATAAACCATTGCTAGGTATATTTTTAAATAGATTATGTGATAAGTCAATCTCTTTCAGGCCTAAGGAATGCTGAAAAAAATTCGGTGGAAGAACTGTTAACATATTATTACTTAGATTTAATGTAACTAAGTTTTAAGGGAGGGAGAATTAAAGCCATTTAACATAGAAATACGATTATTACATAAATTAAGAGACCGTAGATTTTGTAAGCCGATGAATTTGAAAAAGTCAACGCTGTGTAATTGATTGCTACACAAATCTAATATTTCTAATGAAGTTACATTGAAAAGTGCGTGGTGTGGGAAGTCTGTGAAATTGTTCCCTTTCAGGTTCAGTTCTTGTAATATTGTTGTGTATGCGAATACATCTTTGTGTAAGTCTCGCAGATTATTATAAGCTAAATTTATTCTCAGCAGATTCTGATTTTTAATGAACGTCGTCGGCGGCAGTTGAGATATATTTGATAGCTCCAGAGACAGAGTTTGTAATGAAGGAAGATGCGCAAACGTTTTATTTTCCAACAACGTGAAGTTATTTTCTGATATAATCAGGGACTTCAGTCCGGGTATCTGTATCTGAATAATGTCTTCCCAAGTCAAGTCATTGTTATTCATCTCTAGATCACTTAAGTTTGGTAAACTTTTAAGAGATTCTACTTCGATTATTGCTATCGAATTCTTACTCAGTCGAAGCTGTTTGATCGGCAACGAGGAAATATCGAAATTAAATATAACGATGTCATTATGAGATAAGTCTAAAATTTTTAACTTAGTTAAAAAATTAAATGTATCTTTGGTGACTTGATTTATGTGATTATTTTGTAGATACAGTTCTTCCAACGTTACAAGTTTATAAAACGTCTCATTACTTAACTTAATAAGCTTATTATTACTTAAATCTAAGAACTTAATTTTTCTCAAGTGCATAAATGTTCTATTTTCTATATGTACAATACTATTATTTTTTAGATACAGCCTTTGGATATTTAACAAATCATTGAAAAGGTTGGATGTTAACACTTTTATGTTATTTTGGCTTAGCCACATAATTTGCACGTTCATCTGCCCTCTAAGAGAGCTATTTTTTAATAATGATAAATAATTTGCACCGAGTTGAATAGAAACCAAAGATGAATTCCTGTTGGGAAATACATCACCAATAGTAGTTAAACGATTACCCTGCAAATTAATATGTTGGAGACTTTTCAGGGTAATGAATGCATGTGAATCTATGGTCTGTACAACATTATTTTGCAAGTGTAGTTCTAATAGCCCAGGCAGAGGACTGAATACGTTTCTCTTGATTTGACTTAACTTATTATGTTGTAAACGTATTTCTTTCAATTCATCTAGTTTTTCAAATATTAATTCGTCTAATTCATTAATTTCATTATTATCTAGACTTAGAGTTACTAGTTTACGATTTGTTTGAAATACACTACGAGGAAGTTTATTTAAAAAGTTTGTTCCCATATGTAGTTGCGTTAAATTTCGTAGAGATGAAAAACAGTTTGGATGTAACTTTTGAATGGCATTGTGTTCTAAATTGAGAACTGTTAATGCATACGCGTTTTCAAACGCGTCATCAGATATCTCTAAAATATTGTTTTCGGACAGAAATATTTCTGAGAGTTCATGAAGGTTTGAAAAGACTCCGTTTATATGGTGAAGATGGTTGTGGCTCAAATCTATTGTGCGTATTTTAGGGTTCTTCTGAAATGTATTCTTAGCAAGCATTGTTATTTTATTACGACTCAAATCCACAGTTTCTAGTTTTTCTAAAGAGTGAAATGCTTCTTCGTCTATTTGCTGAATTTGGTTGCTAAAAACGTTAACGTTTTTATTTTAGGCATACACTTAAACCAGTGTCTTTCAATTTTTGCAAAATAGTTAGAATTTAAATCCAAAGTCAGTAGATTTGGCACTGTAACATCTATATCATCAGGTATTGAACTAATTTTATTCCATGCAAGCCTTAAATTGCTGAGTTTATTCAATTTTCCAAAGGTTTCAAAGGAAATACAGTAAGAAAATTTTCACTGATATCCAGTTCCGTAAGAGATTCTTCTAAGTTGTAAAATGCGTTCTCTGATATATTAGCTATTTTATTCCCTTTCAAATTAATTTTCTTCAACTTAAGATTTCTGAAAGTGTTTGCTTGTATATCTTTGATGTCGTTTAGCTGTAAATCAAGTGCTTCAATATTGTAAAGTTCCAAGAATGATTCATGCGGAATCTTGCTTAATTTGCTAGAAATTATGCTCAAAGATCCTAACGAGTCACGTAGCGATGTAAATGCGTTAGGGCTTATCTTGTTTATGCCTGACTGGGAGATCTGTAGATTGGTTATTTTTATTTTTGATGGAAAGATGTCTGCGTTCAGTTCTGTCGTTGAGATTTCTAAGTCATATATTGATAGCGACTGGATGGTTCCCCTTATCTTAGACAGCACATTTTTAACGGCCCCTGGGGTGGCACTGGGGCACTCCAAAAATAATCCTGAAATAAATGTTACCATTAATGACATCAATTTACCTAAGGAGAATTAAGGCCCGGTGTCCACCAAAGTGTTTGAATCAGATTTCCACATCTCCTCTCCGCTTTGATGGATACCGGGCCTAAATGTGGGAGCTAGGAGACACTTACCTTCTTTAAAATTATAACAGGGACAAATTGGGTTCTCTGCTAAGCTTGGACATTGAGACTGTTCTTCTCCTTGTAGTATTGGTATGTGGATAATGATTAGAAATGCAAATACGCCGCATTTCAGGCGAGACAGAAGAGTGATAACGCCCATGGTGTTGTGACGTCATTTCAATGGCATCGTGCATCCGGAATCCAAATGTGAGGATATTCGTTCTAGAAAATGAAAGAACATTAACAAGTTAATTAAGAACGGCGTAGCTGAAATCATTAGTGGCTGTTATAAATAACAAATACTTTGTAATCTTGACTCGAATAAATTTCATTTATCTGTTAGCAGCGTCAGATGCTTAAATCTGATAAAAATAATAATGAACGGTCCTTTTAGATATCGAGATATCCTAGAATTTTTATAATAATGATTCAAATTTTTAAAAGCTTTTTATTTCTGAATGCGAAGAGAGTGGTTCTAAAATTTTATAATTGGGCTGATTGATTTTTATTAGATAACTGTAATTTTTCTGGTTTCATATTTTTGGTTACTTATTATTTTTAGGGCTTTGAAGAAAAGTAACTTTAAACATTATAGTGAAGAGAATCGATCGATGAATCACATGTGATCCAAGACTATTGTTTAGGTATTGTGTCTGCTGCGCGGACAGTGAAAGTGTTAAGGTCATACGAGAATATTGCGTAATAAAGGATTTGGTGGTAAAAATTATAACACAAGCGCCTGCCCGTGTCAAAATGACTTCAGTCGTCGTGGCGGTATTTTCCGTCCGCAATTTGATTTTGACATTAGTTAGGTACATCAGAGTGTCTAATTTCTAAGTCCGTCAACGAAAATACGAGAACGGATACAGACGTACGAAAGTAACTATCGTCAACATCACGTAGCAGGTGGAATACCGCCACGACTGAGGTCATTTTTGACTATGTCATAACATTAAATTGCATTAAAAATCTGTAGTACCACCGCATACTCGTAACATGAGTGGTGGCTCGGACTCTAAGGAGCTATCTGTCAAATCGTGATATAATTTATCCTTTAAAAACCTCTATCACTAAGTTCGAAACAACGGGATTCGTGCTTAGACATTAGACCCCCTGAATCTGTTCCCGTCCTTCGTTGACGGACTTAGAAAGTAGACACCCAGGAAACGCTCTATGGTTTCTGTACCCTCAGTACGAATTTTCACTTTTTTATTTTGAAATTGTCAAAGTTCCAGTTTACTTTACGTCTCAAATACTGAAAATTCGTGTTATGGGTACTGATTACCTCCATGGAAAAAGAAGATAAAAGAGGATTATTGTGTTATTTTTAGTTTATCTGGAATAAAACTTTTTGTTCATTTCCATGCACATCGTTTTATTCCCTGTATTCTAGTTTCTCACTGACTTTTATTTCAGAATTTTACAGTACAGTACACTCCTTTTACTTGGACTTACATCGGATCTCCGTGTCTAGGAGTTCATTTCTAAATGTTAAGAGTAACATGACACGCTCTAGAATTTTGTAGAAACCTTTATTTTATCTTATACTAACGTTAGTTTTAGTGGTAAGATGCAGTTTTAAAGTTTTGCTTTGGTGCTCAAACTACATAGTTTAAGCATCAAACCAAAACTTTCTTCTCCTGCTGTATGTGTAAGGTTGAATTTAGTGTTCGTGAGGCGGTTAAGGAACCGTATGCGCTAGCATGTTCTTTTG